>JANIJH010010894.1:0-12352 GCA_024520975.1 Erythroxylum areolatum | reverse complement strand
TAATTAGAATTATTTGTAATTCTAATTAAAGTTTAATTGAAATTAGTATTTAATTTTAATTAAATTATTAAAATGTCTAAAGCTTATTATAAATAGGCTTAAGCTCTATGTAGCTAGCGCTTCATGCTCAACCCTCTCTGTAAAAGTTACAGAGTTCTCTCAACTCATTCTGTGGATACTATTAGAGGCCGGACACTTGTGCAGCTACGGTGGTTGAGACGGATCGGTTTCAGAAACGGTTCGAGGGATGCATCAAGATAATGATCAAGCTTCGGAATAAGGTACGAATTAAATTTCGCTTTATTTTGATTCGTGTTAATCATTTTATAGAATTAAATAGATCTTGGTTTTCGGCAAATCAAAAGTCACATAAAAAGGTTTCGTGATTATTCCGCTACAGTCGGATCAGATCCAGACCCGATTTTTCAACAAAATTCACATCATCGGAGATCTATTGCTGTCAGTATGGTTTAGAGTGTCTATATTTTGGAACGGGACCGCCAACTGAAGTGCCAAGGTGCTGAAGCTCTCGGTCCACCATGGTGGGAGTTCTTTCATTTCCACCTGCTTTGTCAGTTGGTAGATGAAGCTGATTCCTTCATTTTTGGTGCAATTTATGAATTTAAACCACCAACATCTCATTGTCACCAGTCAATAGATGAAAGTTCACGTTATATAATTACCTTTCGTGGCACCATAACTAAGCCCGACTCTTTGTCGCGTGACCTTGAACTGGATCTTAACCTTATCCGAAATGGACTTCATGAGACATCTCGTTTTGAGATAGCAATCCAAGCAGTTCGAAATGTGGTTGCTACTGTTGGTGAATCCAATGTCTGGTTAGCTGGCCATTCGCTGGGTGCAGCAATGGCCTTGCTTGCTGGAAAGACCATGGCTAAGACAGGCATCTTTCTTCAAGCATTTCTGTTTAATTCACCATTCTTCTCTGCACCGGTTGAAAGAATTAAAGACAAGCGAGTAAAAAAATGGATTAGGATTGCAAGCAGTGTAAGGCTTACAACTACAAATAGCTTTTTGCACCTGCAGTTCTTGGAGTAGGTAAATACTTTTATATATCTTGTATAGGAAAACTGGAACTGGTTTTCTACACACTGTGGCACATTGGATTTGGTAAACCTGGTTAAGTTTTTTCTGATTCGCAGTTGCATGACTATTTATGTCATGAATCCAATTGTGAGGAATGGGCCAAATGAGGCAAGCCTGCGTCGAGGCACTCGTGCAAGGCAGAATCCTCAGAGGTATGATGATTTCGTTTGATGAATTGGTGATGGCCATGTGGACAAATCAGCAAAGGTCATGCAATTCTGGTGCACACACTCTAAGGATGATTTTGCTTTATAATAATTAGTACTAGTAGAAGTTTGTTACGAATATTCTCTGAGAAATTGTCCTTTCTTCCTCTCATCTTTTCCTCTGTTTCCCATCCCCTTCTTTCTATGTAACTTCCTTCCTTTTTTGCAACGGAATACCAGAAAATATTGCCCTGTTTTGCCTTCATTTCTTGCTCAGTTACTGTTATATTACCTAGAATTGTCTCATTTGATTGCAGGATATAACATTGGTGCTTTCATTTTGTCAGCATAGATGGTTGAAGGTACACGTCTGAAAGTTCTTGACGAGTTCGTCATTGCCCTCCGCCGCGACTTTGATGAGCGAAAAGCGTTGCTCCAGGAGGTTTTACACCGTCTTGCTCAGACATCGTCATCGGAAATGAAGATCGGTTCTGTTTCCTCTGATGGCAGCTACGTCTCTCCTCTTGGCCGCCATAAACCTGCTGCTGTGCAAATGGCACGTTTCATCGGTGACAACCCTGATCGCTGGGTTATGTAGGCCAATCGTTATTTTGATTTTTACCAAATCACCGACGACGAGCGGGTATCGATTGCTTCCTTTTATTTCCATGATGTTGCATTGGATTGGTACAACTGGATGTACCGGAATAAGCAACTCTCTGGTTTGTTGGCTTTCATGGCTTCGTTGATCGCCCGCTTTAGGTCACGTGATTTCGAAGAACCCGAGGGCCTCCTCGCAAAATTGCAACAGACAGCAACTGCGAGTGAATATCGGTCCAGCTTTGAGTCTATCACGAACCGGGCCATTTCATTACCGATCCAGTTCCTAGTCCAATGTTTTATATCTGGGCTTCGTACGGATATTAAACATTCCGTATTGATACACCGGCCCACTACGTTAGACTAAGCAATGGCATTAGCCCAATTAAACGAGCAGCGAATAGCCTTGGAAAAAGGTTTGGTCCAGGCCACACTTGGTTCATCTAAGCCTCTTTTGCCCACACCAAAGCCAGTCTTTCAGTCGACCCCTACTAGCTTATCCCCAACTCCTTCCAGTGTCACGTTACCCCGCGGCAACAAGGTTCCCTTTCGCCGTTTAACTCCGTCCGAAGCTGCTCAACGCCGATCGAAGGGGTTATGCTATCATTGTGACGAAAAATATACATGGGACCACAAATGTAAGTCAAACCCTCAGTTATTATTGTTGGAGGACAATGTTGGGATTTGCGACACTGCTGACCCGGTTCTGTTACCACCACCGCACGATCCCGACTCAGAAATCTCTTCTCTCACGCAGTCCTCTCAGTTGCATTCTGCCATTTCATATAATGCTCTTGCTGGTGGTTGTTCCGTCTCCACTTTACGTTTTCAGGGGTCAATTTTTGGGAAGCCAGTTCAGGTGTTGTTGGACGGCGGGAGTACTCATAATTTCGTTCAAACTCGTGTGGTAACTTATTTAAATTTGACTGTCACTTCTACTCCGAGTTTTTCAGTTTTGGTGGGTAGCGGTGAACGTTTACCGTGTGTGGGTATTGTCTGTCAAGTGCCACTCGTCATACAGAATAAGGAAATTTTGGTCGATTTCTTCGTCTTGCCGATTCAGGGTTGGGATATGGTACTTGTTGTCGAGTGGCTTGCGACATTAGGCCCCCTCATTACCGATTATGCTTCTTCCATCTTTGAATTTTCTTATAACGGTCAGAAGGTCCGATGGACAGGAGATGGTGCACCACTGATTCAGCCTATTTAGTTTAATGCTCTCCGTCGATTATCTTCTTCCGATGTCGTGGCTGAAATGTTCAGGTTAGATTTAGTTTCAAATTCAATTCCTTTAGTTGATGAAACTACCCCTGATATCGTTGCTATACTTACTGAGTTTGATGATGTGTTCACCAAACCACATGGTTTACCTCAGGCCTGAGATTGTGACCATGCCATCCACTTAGTTGCTCACAGTGGCCAGGTGAAAGTTCGCCCTTACAGATATCCCCATTTCCAGAAACAAGAGATTGAGCGGTTGGTTTCGAAAATGTTGTCAGATGGAATTATTCGGCCAAGTACTAGACCATTCTCGTCCCCGGTGTTGTTGGCCTGTAAAAAACACGGTTCTTGGAGATTTTGTGTTGATTATCGTGCTCTGAATGCAATGACTGTAAAAGACCGTTTCCCGATTCCCTCCATCGACGAGTTGTTTGATGAGTTACACGGAGCTATGTATTTTTCGAAGCTTTATCTCTTAGCCGGCTTCCACCAGATTCATATTCAATTGGGCGACGAATGCAAAACAGCTTTCCAAACTCACAATGGGCATTACAAGTTCTTAGTCATGTCGTTCGGACTCATGAACTCCCCCTCCACCTTTCAGAGTTTAATGCCTTCGGTATTTCGATCGGTGTTGCGGAGGTATGTCCTCGTCTTTTTTGACGACATTCTTGTTTATAGCCCGGATTGGCACTCACATTTGGAGCACATTCGTTCAGTTCTTAGTCTACTCCATGAACGCCGGCTAGTCGCTAAGAAGTCTAAGTGCCTCTTTGGACACACATCCATCGGGTATTTAGGCCATGTTATCTCCCGAAAGGGTGTGGCGGTTGACCCGAAAAAAGTTCAATCTGTGCAGGCCTGGCCTATGCCTAGAACAGTAAAAGAGGTCCGCGGTTTCCTCAGGCTGGCTGGTTATTACTGTCGGTTTATAAGAAATTTTGCATCTGTCCCGGGTCCTTTGATAGACTTGTTACGCAAGGACGCCTTTCATTGGTCTGAATCAACCACTACAGCATTTGAGACCTTGAAACATTTGCTTAGTGTTGCCCCTATATTAGAGCTGCCAGATTTCACTAAGGCTTTTACGGTTGAAACCAATGCTTCGGGTACAGGGATTGGTGCGAAATTGTCACAAGGGGGTCACCCAATCGCTTATTATAGTCAGCAACTCAGCCCTCGAATGCAGCAGTCCTTCACCTATCAGAGGGAAATGTACGCCATTACACAAGCCGTGTCTAAATGGTGGCAATATCTTCTCAGTCGAAAATTCACAATTATAACTGACCAACAGCTGTTGAAGAGCTTGACTCCCCAAGTTATTCAGACCCTGGACCAGCACAAGTGGTTGGGGAAATTAATCGGGTATGATTTCAACATTATTTATCGTCCAGGCAAGCATAACAATGCTGCGGATGCTCTCTCTCATGTTCCATCAGCCCAGTTCTTAACATTGTCACATACAGAGTTCCCGATAGTTGACGTTATTCGAGCTGCTAACTCATCTCATCCGGAGTTACTTGAATTTCAGGAAAAATTAGCTGCTGATCCCGATTCTTTGCCTGGTTTCTTCTTTAAAGAGGGTCTGTTGTTCTTTAAAGGGAGGCTGGTCATTCCTTCCGACTCTCCTCTTCGGGCTAACTTACTTACTGAGTTTCATGCTTCGCTGGTTGGTGGCCACTCTGGCATCACAAGAACTTTCCATCGATTGGCTGCGAATTTTTATTGGAAACATATGCGCAAAGATGTCCAGAAATTTGTTCGCAAGTGTCACACTTGCCAACAAATGAAATCCTCTACTCTAACTCCGGGAGGTCTACTCCAACCCTTACCAGTTCCCGATTTGGTTTCCGAGGCAATCTCAATGGGCTTCATTACTGGCCTCCCATCTTCAAAGGGAAAGTCCGTTATAATGGTCGTCATTGATCGTCTCTCAAAGTATGGGCACTTTATTGGATTGCCAACTCAGTTTACAAGCCAAACGGTGGCTGCGGCTTTTGTTCAGGAGATAGTACGTCTTCACGGTATCCCCTCCAAAATCATCTCCGACCGTGACCCTCGTTTCCTTAGTGAGTTTTGGAAAGAATTGCATCGCCTTCAGGGAACCACCTTGTGTATGAGTTCTGCGTATCACCCTTAGTCCGATGGGCAAACCGAAGCCTTAAACCGATGCTTGGAAATGTATTTAAGGTGTTTAGTTGCTGATAATCCTTCCCTTTGGATGCCACTTCTTCCTTGGGCCAAATTATGGTACAACACCTCGTACCAAACTGCTGCACAACTGTCTCCATTTGAAGTTTTGTATGGTCGTGCTCCTCTGACGGTCACTCGCTATATCCGAGATGAGGCTGGACACCCACTGATAGCCGCTCAATTTTTAGAGCGTGATCAAGTTTTGGCCTTACTTAAAACCAACCTACATACGACTCAGGCTTGTATGAAGTTTTATGCCGACCAACACCACCGTGAGGTAACATATGCTGTTGGAGATTGGCTATATGTTAAGCTACAGCCCTACCGCCAAGTTTTAGTCTGTTTGCAGAAGCATTCGCAGCTCGGACGCCGCTATTTCGGGCCTTACCAGGTGCCCCGTCGTATAGGTGAGGTTGCATATGAGTTAGACTTACCTCCCACAGCCCGTATACATCCTGTGTTTCATGTCTTCGTGTTGAAGAAGTGTTTGGGTCGTCCCGAGCAACAAATTACTCCGTTGGACCTAGTCGACTCTACCAATTCTGTTTCCCTTCAGCCCTTGAGGGTGTTAGCAACACGTACTGTGCAGCGTGGTTCTGTGTTAGTCGAGCAATGCTTAGTGCAATGGGAGGGCCTGAATCCGGAAGATGCATCCTGGGAAGACAAGGTCAGTTTGTCCAGTTTATATCCTGACTTTAACCTTGAGATCAAGGTTGCTTGTCATGGGGTGGGTAATGTCATGAATCCAATTGTGAGGAATGGGACAAATGAGGCAAGCCTGCGTCGAGGCACTCGTGCAAGGCAGAATCCTCGGAGGTATGATGATTTCGTTTGATGAATTGGTGATGGCCACATGGACAAATCAGCAAAGGTCATGCAATTCTGGTGCACACACTCTAAGGATGATTTTGCTTTATAATAATTAGTACTGGTAGAAGTTTGTTACGAATATTCTCTGAGAAATTGTCCTTTTTTCCTCTCATTTTTTCCTCTGTTTCCCATCCCCTTCTTTCTATGTAACTTCCTTCCTTTTTTGCAACGAAATACCAGAACATATTGCCCTGTTTTGCCTTCATTTCTTGCTCAGTTACTGTTATATTGCCTGGAATTGTCTCATTTGATTGCAGAATATAACAATTTATGTTAGCAAGTGAACGGGATAGTGGTGACATATCATGTATGCCAATTAGATGAACTTGGAAAATGGAGCAAACGACTCCTACTTGATGCTCGAGGATGTGGGCATCTTCTATATGCTTTTCTGATGGCTATAAAAACTACAACATTATGAAATTATTGAACTGGTTGGGCATCTTCATTTAAATGATATAATGATGGTACATATCCTTCTTTGTTTATTGTTGACAGTAAATAGTGGTAAAGATTTAAATTAAGCAAGTCAGGAGAAGGTATGTGAATCATCGGTTATAAAGAACTGGAACAAAGTAACAAAAGTTGCAAGCGCAATAACAAGAAGCAATATAGTTTTATTTTCCTATTCCAGGTTCAGAATTACGAGTAAATTGATTAAAGCTGCAAATATCATACTGGATTTGATATCAGATTATGTTTTAGTATACCGATATCGATTAATACTGAGTACCATTTTGGATAATTTTTTAAATTTATGAAATAACCTTTAAAATTTTTAAAATTTGCAAAATAGATTATTGGTGTATTGTACAGTTGTTCTGTATACTTTTCAACTTAACATCAATCCTGTTTTTAAAAATTATAATAATAAATAATTATTATAATTAATATAAAATAATAATAATTTTTAAATATTTCACATATAAATAATAACTACAATTAATATAAAAAAGACAATCATCATTATACAAATATAAATTAAGAATAATACAAAGTATTTAAAATATTACAATAATACAATTTCATCATTTTAATAAATAATAATTACATTAAAACATCCAATAAAAAAACAATAAATATCCTTACACAATTTACAAAAAAAGTTCATGACGAATAAACAATCAAGTAGAAGTTAAACCTGAAATAAAAACATTTACAGTTATATTACATATATAGAATTTAACATACACATCAAATATAAGTAACATTAAAAGAAGAGAAAAAACAAAACCCTATAACGGAATTTAATTGTCAACAAATAGGATATCAGCTATAACTGCACTGACCTAGTCATCATTTGGTACAAAGTCATTATTATTGAAAGGAGTTTCATCATTATTATCATTCAAATTTAATGCACCAAATGACATGTCAATGCTTTCCCATCTAAGATTATCTTCTAAGTCATTGACATCTATCAAATTCGGTTATTCATAATCTCAATATGCCAAAAGATCAATATTATCAATGAAAATTGGATCAGTTGAATCACTTGTACTATTATGACTTCTAGTAAACAATTAAATTTAATTATTAGAAAATTATAAGAAATTATATCGAAATTAATAATGATAATAATGATAATATCATATCTTACCTTACGCTTTAAATTGTAATGAACAAAAATCAAATCATTCAACCTCTTATGCTTTAATTTATTCCTTTTCTTTGAGTGAATAAATTCAAGTATGCTCCAGTTTCGTTCACAACCTGTTGCACTCATACATTGACTTAAAATCTTTTAAAAAAATTTCTCAGGATGAATCCCCTTGATAGATATGCATCCAAAATGACAAGTGGGACCTAAAAAAGTAAAGTAATATTTTCCAACCTGAATATACCCTTACGTATAATCCTTATCCCAGAACACCATTATCATCTATCCATCTCTTTTTTCTCTAGCAGTCCTTATCACCCTTTTCATCTATTCATCACTCTCTAGAGGAAGAGAGGAGAACAAATGAGTAACTTTTTACCATTTAGCTTGATTGGCCTTGTACAAATTTTAATTTTTTCTCTTTAATTAAGTGAAGGTGGCTATGACTGTGTCTACAAAGGGAAGCTTCATAGCAGTGCCGGCCCTGAGCAAGGGCCAGCAGGGCACCTGCCCAGGGCCCATGATGAGGAGGGGCCCCTAATCTCATGGTAATTTTTTTAAAAATATAAATAAAAGAATATTAATCAGCCATAAAATTAAGCTCCAAAAGAATTGCCCACAAGATAATAGCACAAACCCAATAATTGAGTAATATGCAGGCCCATTAATGATGCATTTATTATGTCCTTCCTTTCGGAGCTATTAACACATTCAGTACTGGAAAGGGGCCCATTCTCATCCCTTTCTCATGGTGAGAGATTCATTCAATAACATATTGGTCAATCAAGTCGCAGTATATGCTAGCCCATTTCCTATCAACTGTATAGATTTTGTAAAGATGCCACGTTCCTAGAAGAAAATTAAATATTATGATCATTTAATATTTGGTTCAATATGTACACTTATAAATTGAGTCATTTATGTTTCATATAAACATGTAAATTTAAGCATACTGTCGATTTATTAGGGCATTTCTTTTATTTCATTCAATTTATTAAGGTCATTTTTTTTATTTTGCCCCGGGCCTATAAAACAATAGGAATGGCCCTGCTTTATAGTCACAAGTTTGCAACGGTAAAAATGTTGGGTAAGTATGGAGCTAACAGTTAAGATTTCATTAACAAAGTTGCCATAATAGGAAAAATCCACCGTGTCAATATGGTGCATCTCATTAATTGGCTTATATACGATTTCATGTCCAGTGGTTCTCTTTGATAAGTACATATTTTCATGTGGAAGTGTTAGTAATAATGCCAACAGTAAGAAGTTATATGAGTTGTTCTTGGAATAGCTTGTGGAATGGAATTGTAAAATGAAAATTTTCAACATCATCTGAATGAGGATTTTTTCTAAAAAATTTAAGATTTCAAACTTACAAAATTGAACCCAATAGATAATACTATGTGTCCTTGATAGAAAATGAGGGATGATTGGTTATATGGCTCCAGAGTTATTTAAAAAGAAACATTGGAGGCATTTCATACGAAGTTGATGTTTATAATTTTGGAGTGTTGTTGTAGGAAATAGCGGGTGGAAGGAAAAAATTCAAGACTTTAGCTGATCAATCGAGCTAAGTATTCTTTCCTAGTTGGAATTATGACCAACTAGGAAAGATAACATATTCAAAAGTAGTAGGACATAATTCTAAAAGTATATAATCTTTTAATATTTTTTTAATTTACGTATTAACCTTTCAAATTTTGTATAAATTAGGTCAAAACATTGTTTTTGATGATGTAGCCAATAGATAGACATCCATTAAGATAGGTTGAGAAGATAGCTATCCGAACTGTATATAGCTACTGCTCTCCTTAACTGTGTAGACTTTGTAGGATCCACGCTTTATGGTGACATTCATCGGCTCTCATGGTTTTTAGTTCAAGTTGAATATAGGTATGGACAATCAACCCAAAGATAGCTCCATAGATTAGCAAAGACTAAGCAAGCAATGACAGTTCCTCTATAGCTTCAACTGGATTGATGGTAACATACCTACTCATCATATACGTTTTGGGTTGTCAATTTTAGTCTGTGTTGTCTTAATTTTTCTTGTTATGTTACTGGAAATTGTAGTGGGTATACTGGTGTAATAGGTTGCATTTGAGATTTTCGATAGGACAGATCAATTAGAAGGACGGTAGCATCCAATATGGTAGACTTGTTGTGGAAAGGAGTTAGGAAGTTAGGCCTTGTGAACCCTTTTGGTAGCTAAGGGATGTTGGTGTGGACCACTAGCTATGTACATAACTTTATTATTTTTTGTATAAATTTTATTTTGCTTTATCAAAAAAAAGAGAGACATCCATGTGATTTATATAAGTTTTAACAGGTTAATCGCTAAATTGAAAACTTTAAAAATTTGACACTAAATTGAAAAAATCTCAAAAGATTAGATACTTTTGAATCTGCTCCCTTCTTAAAAGTCATAACTCTTATCAAAGGACAACCCTTTTTATATTAAAAAGAAGAAATTATATGAATGAAAAGGATATTTGAGAGAGATATTGATGAATTTCAACAAGAATACATATATATATTCTAGGAGTTTCTAATTCATTTAAAAATCTAATATGTAGTTATTTTTATTTTACATTTTCTTATTGTAAATATATGGAAGTTGATTTAAGTGAAATAGAGTCATGACAAGTTGTCTCTCTATCAAATTTAGGTAACCTTGGTATCAAATTTTGATTTAAGGACTTTAAGTTTAAAGAAGTAAAATTATTTTTCTCTCCAAAAATAATTACTATCCCATACTTTTATTTTGGTATAATGTCTTATAAATATACTTCTACTGATATTTATAAGAGTGCAAAATGCTATATTATTTTCCTTTAATATTTAATGTTTTATATGTAACTTATACCTATATGAATTCATTATCTTTATGTTTTGGTTAAAGATGCAATTAGATGTGTTAAGGGTAAAATGAAGATATGCGAGCATAACTCCTATTGTATTATAGAATATGAGATCTTAGAGCTGAACTTTGCCATGAATTGGAGGAGTTTATGAGGAAAATTAAGAAGGAAAAATCATTGCTTGCTAAACATAGCCCGATACATAGGCACATGTAAGTTGATGTTGTTCTTAAACAACCTAGATATAAATACAAGGTCTGATATATAAGAAAAAAGGAAGTCATATGATAGTGAAAATTTTTGAAGAAATACAAGACGTAATATATAAACATATCTCAAATCATGCCTATATCCACAAAAGTTATAAAAAGATTAAGGTGTTTTACCTTGTGTCCATTTTCATTAAAGTTATAAAAAGATATATAACTTGAGATACGAGCGTGTTTGAGCTTATATCTCTATCTTGATATAAGTAGTAAGATACATAATTAGAGATATGATCGTATCGTAGTTCGTATTAATTTTAAAAATAAAGACACGTATCATATTTAAATAGAAAAAAGCCTAATTTTAGAATTAGTTTTTTATTAAATTTTTAGGGCTTAGACTAAAGCTAGTTGTAATTCTTTCTCTCTTCTCAGTAGTCTTTTTTGTTTTTCATGTTCTTGCGTGACTAATTGTTAGATCCCGTTTCCGAGACCCAACTACATACACTTAACGCTATCACTGCTTAAACTGAACATGATCACTCTTAACCACTCTTGAAGCGGAAAGAAAATCGAAAACCAAAGCAAATGACACGAAACAAATGCGAGGCTAAAAGGATCGAATCCTACCGATATCGAATGTCCATTAAGTCAAATCGAATACAAATGGAAATCGAATGGAATCGAATACCAATGCCAAACAAATAGATCAATTCGATAGGATCGAATACAAATGAGATCGATTCGAACTGAAATAAATCAAGATGGATTCACATCAGATACCAAATGAATTCAAATGCAAATAGAAAATGAACTTGAAGTCAACGCATACAATTGGTGGGTTCGAACTGAATTTCAAATTCTGACATCCGAAACGTGAACATAGAAAACTTGTTGCGTTGGAAACCTTAGTCCAATCCGGAAACCATATAATTTTTTTTTAAACATATAAATCTCAATCTTTAAACATGGAATTTCTTTATAACGACACATGATCTTATCCTTTTTCTCATTCCTTGCCATCACAAAAATTACACTCATGCCAATAAACCCATAAATTTATACATTAATACACTTATTCATATGCTACCCTACAAAAATCGGGCAGCATAACAGCTGCACTTTCAATAACCCAAACCTGCAAATAACTTGAATACACTTCTATAAATTCCAGATAATTACACATATGTCATAATCCACCGGACCCTCCGTCCGGGATCTCAGCAGAAACGCAAACTTAGTTTCTAAACCACTTCAAGTCATTTTCATATCAATTCATATTCATCACATTTACACTAATATCCCATCATCCAGTACATTCATCCATATCTAAATATATATACATATATCCCAATTGTATTCATAATTCAATCCAATTGATATACAAAACCAAATTGCACAATCCAAAACCAATACATTTCCAATTCCATCACTCAAGTTCTTATACAATTGCATAATCCAAATACATTATGAACCAAAATGCTTACAATACTCTAATGGCATCCCAAGCCATGTTTCATTTCCAATAATCTTAAACCAAATACACAA
>JANIJH010010766.1:0-12362 GCA_024520975.1 Erythroxylum areolatum | reverse complement strand
TGCATGAGCAGTCCTATGAAGTCCTAATCTAGCACATCCTATGCCAATTTACTATTCTACCCTTCCAATTGAGGTTGAGATGTTACACTAATAGAGTCTTTGGAGTGGGCAAATTGAAGGGAAACTTATACATACTTGATTCCAGTTCATACACACCAGAAGTTATCCATAGATCCAGTACCTAGTAGAGCCAATGTTTACTGCTGAAATAATGTAGTTAATGTCAGTATTCCTACTTGGCATCAAAGATTGGGCATCCTTCAGACATTGTACTTAAATATTTACCCTTTATGAAAGAGATTTAAATTTCTGTTGATTGCAGTATTTGCCCTCTTGCAAAACAAACCAGATTACCTTTTACACAAAGCAGTAGTAATGCCAATGATATTCTTGAATTAATTCATGATGACATACGACGACCATATAAACATTCTAGGATGGCAGGAGTACATTATTTCCTCACTTTGGTAGATGATCTAAGTAGATGTACTTGGACTTTTTTTATGAAACATAAAAGTCAAACCGCATCCATTTTGAAGAATTTTATTGTCATGGCTAAGAATCAATTTGAGAAATCAGTCAAAAGAGTTAGAACTGATAATGGTTTAGAGTTAGTGGGAGAGAAATGTCAACAGAGTCTTAGAGATTTTGGAGTTATACATGAGAAAACCTGTGTCTACATACCTCAGCAAAATGGAATAGTAGAAAGGAGGCATAGATCCATACTCCAATTAGCAAGATCCTTGATGTTTCAATCTAGAATTCCAATAAAATTTTGGGGGAAGGCATTTTACATGCCATTTTTCTTTTAAACAGTTTACCTACAGCTATCCTACATTGGAAAACTCCCTATAAGATTCTGCACAAAAGGAAACCCTCCTATGATAACCTCAAATGTTTTGGATGTCTATGCTTTACAACAAATACCTTACCTCAAAAAGACAAGTTTTCTCCGAGAGCTTTTAGGAGTGTTTTCTTGGGATATTTACGAGGGCAAAAGGGTTTTAAGCTTTATGATCTAGACAACAATAAAATGGTTATTTCTAGAGATCTTACATTTCATGAACACATTTATCCTTTTGCAACCAAGGAAGACTATATCATTACAGCCCCAAGTAGTCAAATTCCTTTACCTATTACCTAACAGCCCAATTGAATTCATGGAGGAGGATGTTCTATGTGACAATCCTATTGAGCATACACAAACAGAAGTCGAGAATGATGATGATCAGCTGCAAACCAGTAACTCACCCTTACCTACACCCACAACTGAAACAGCTCCCATTAGACATAGTACAAGATTGAGAAAACCTCCAGCTTGGATGAACGACTATGGGTCAAATGTTGAGCATGGTATATCAAGCTACCAAAAACCCATACATGTCAAAAACTTCCTAGATACACTCCTTCTACCTACCCATACATTATACCAAAACACCTATCAAATGCACATATATGTTTTGTTGCAAATTTGTCTAAAATGCAGGAGGCAATATCATACCAGGAAGCAAAAATCAATCCAAAATGGGTGAAAGCTATGAATGAAGAAATTGAGGCTTTAGAAAAGAAAAAAAAAAGGGAGATCACTGAGTTACCCGTAGGTAAGAATCCTATAGGATGCAAGTGGATCTTCAAGGTGAAATTAAAGGAAGATGAGAAAGTTAACAGATTCAAAGCAAGATTGGTAGCAAAAGGGTAGATTTTCATGAAAGTTTTTCACCTGTGGCTAAGGTAATGACTGTCAGAATTTTCTTTACCATTGCTGCATCAAAGTCATGGAGTCTACACCAACTTGATATTAACAATGCATTTTTGCATGGTTATTTGGATGAAGAAGTTTTTATGTCATTACCAGAAGGATATGATAAGGCTAAACCAACTAAAGTGTGCAAATTAAGGAAATCACTGTATGGCCTCAAATAAGCCTCTAGACAATGGAACACAGAAATGACAACGAAATTACAAGAGTATGGTTTTAAGCAATCATGTCATGATAATTGCCTTTTTATCCTTTCTAAATCTGATATATTTCTAGCTTTGCTAATGTATGTGGATGATATTCTAATTACAGGATATTTTGAAGGAGAGATTGTAGCAGTCAAATCTTTTTTGGATGATAAATTTACCATCAAAGATCTTCAACATGCAAAATACTTCCTTGGTTTAGAAATCACAAGGTCTGAAAATGGTATTTATGCTAACCAAAGGAAATATGCTTTGGATTTAATTCAAGATGTAGGGTTGATGGGAAGTAAACCTACTACTACACCATTAATGAAAGGTCACAAGATGAGCATTGATGATCTTCCAAAGTTAGAAGATCCTTATTCATACCGACAGTTAGTGGGAAGATCACTCTATTTGGGATATACAAGACCTAACTTGGCTCATGCTACACAATAGCTTAGCCAATACGTGGATGATCCCAGGCAACTTCATTTAAAGAATGCTTCGCATGTTTTGAGATATATCAAGAACAATCCTTCCTTAGGACTGTATTTTCCAGCAAACAATTCTTTAAAGTTAAAAGCCTTTTGTGATGCAGATTGGAGATCCTGTATTGATAGTGGAAAATCATTAATAGGGTGCTGCATTTTTCTGAAAAATTTTCTTGTTAGCTGGAAAACAAAGAAGCAGACCACGGTGTCAAAATCCTTAGGTGAAGCAGAGTATAGATCCATGGCATCAACAGTATGTGAATTGTAGTGGATATCCAATATCCTGAGAGATTTTCAATTTCCAAAATCACTTCCTATACCTCCTCACTGTGACAATCAGGCTGCATTACATATAATAGCTAATCCAGTTTTTCATGAAAGAAATAAACATCTAGATATTGATTACCACATTGTAAGGGAACAATTCAAGCTAGGCTTCATTTCACCGAGAAAAATCTTTCGTCTCAGCAATTGGAAGATTCTATCACAAAGGTTCTAAGTGCTCCATTGTTTAACAAGTTGGTTTCCATGTTAGGCCTTTGTGATTGTTATTAGGCCTGAACTTGAGGAGAGGATGTTAAAATATGAAGTATTTTTTCATTAGATCAGCTTTTTATTCTTTTTCTCTCACATGGTAGTTAAGTTTGTTATTCAGTTTGTTATTCTTGTTTTAGGTGTACATATTCTAGATCTTTCTTATGATGAGGTGTAAATAATGAGCTGTATTTTTCTTTCTTATAAGCACACAATCTTCATGCTTGTTTTCACATATATATATATACTGAATCTTTGTACACGTAAAAGTAATGAAGAGAAAACTTACTCATCTACTGTATTTCCTCTTCTTCATTTTGTTTTCTGCTTCATTGGCAGAAAATTAAAACTGCCATTGTTTTCCTTCTTACTCATAATTTGATCAATATTCATCGTAGATTTTATTTGTAATAACATACAAATCAATTATTAAAAAACTCAATCGATTCGGTCTATTTAACTGTAAAAATTTTGAATCGTTTAACTTTTCAGTTTGATTTTTAACTTTTCGGTTTTATTTACTTTAATAATTTTTGTTGTTAAAATTTGATCAATTTATTAATTAATTAATCAATTTTAATAAATTAGTAAGTTTTTATAGACCAAAATAAACTAATTATTTTTTATTTAACAGCTTTTTCAATTAAACTTTAAATTTTTTGATAGGTAATAAAAGACAATTTCTTTTAATCATATTTTAAAATTTTTAATTTTATTTATTCTTTAATCGATTTTATAACTGTCCGATTAAACCTTTTAAATCTTAAACTTCTTGTTTTATAAATTTAACTTTCGGTTTGATTTTTAAAATATTAATACGAATGGACCCCAAAGAGTAATGATCACTAGATGTATTGAAATTGTTGTATGGTGGACTGATGAATGTATGATAATTTGATGTGATCCTTATTATCTAGAAATCAAATCGGATTTACCTTTTAGTTATATAAGATCCAAAATTTTTCATAATCTTTATTGAAAACTAAGAAACAAAAAAAAAAGAATTACTCGTCAATGAAAATTAAATACCCACAAAAATAATAAGATTTAATTACAGTTGACGTGAAAGAAAGTATGACTTGGTCGAATAGGCAGCTCTCTTGTTTTAGTCCTTGACTAAAATACATAACAGCATGCACAGTTACACGCTAGTGGCTACCAGACTTTCTTTCGGTGGCAAAATTAATTAAAATCCCACTTATTCAACAAATCTAAGCATAGGAAAAGATCCCGTGAGTCCTCAACTTTTGGGATTCCCAAGCAACGTGGAAGATCCTTTTGGCTTTGCCACCAAACCCTCTGCACGTTGTCGTAATATATTTATGGTCAGCCACCGTACATATGTTAAGAAACAATTCTCGTGTACTACAGCCTAGCAAATTACAAAGAATCATTTCAATGCTGTTTGTCGTCTACAAGGTCTACTAAAAAAGAATTGATATAAAACTACTATTTTACGACAGAGATTCGTGGGCGGTGGCTGAGTGGGGCTTCCTCAAAGTCTGGAACCGAACACAAGAGAGTGCTTTTTAACAAGATTCTTCGAAGTGGAAGAGCACTTAAGAGAAACTACTCATCATTTTATTCATTTGACTACTTCGATCGGTACAAAAAACAAAGTTTGTTGTCGAGATAGTGACTCCATGCGTCATACAGGACCAATCCTTAGTTTAACCAACTAAGGTTGGTGGCTATGGAAGAATTGAATTGAAATTCTGCTCTTTTGACTGCCTCCTTTTTCATTTTATAACACCAAAAAAAAAAAACATGGGTTGAAAACTGGTGGAGATTTTTAGTGGAGTTTTACTATTGTGACTGCCAAAGTTTGTAAGTTTCTCTTTCGATGCATTATCTTGTTCTTATGTTTTATTTTCTTGGGTAGGAATCGATTACAAGAACAAGTTTTTTAAGAAATAGATAGTAGAGTTTCCACATAAATAAAAACATATTGGCCCGCTTAAAAATATAGATACTCTTTAGAACATTTTTGTAGCTATCTAATTTTATGGTAATAAAGCTTATTATAATAATAAAACATTTTGTCCGACTCTAAATAGTTATTAGCAAGCTTATATTTAAATTAAAAGTTAAAACAACTGGAACTGTCCCCACGAAGAGTTATTAGTTCAACTCATATTGGCATAGTGCTAGAAAAACCTCAATAAACGTATCTATGATATTCTCATTCCTTTATGTGTACAGAAAAGAAGACAATGTTCAAAACAAGTGATTTTGCAATCAGTGATGTTTTAGTCATACAAAAAATTGTGAATTTGAGAAAAGACTCTTCAAGTCTTCATATAATTATTAAAACTAACTAAAATTAAAGTATTACTAGAATTGACTCATTGATGAGGGTGAAAACCACTTTTTGTTTTTTATATTCGAAATTTGGACAAGTGTATGAAGAACAATGAACTTCTTATCTTTATATTTTATATAAATATATTATGAAAAATAAAAAAAATATTTATTCTCTTCGTTGTTGATATTTCAATATTTATATGTTAAAAAGTTTAAGATAAGTTTCATATTATACGAAATAAATTATTAGAATTAGTACACACACACACACACATATATAAGACATAATGTATTGAAATTTTACATTAAAAATAGAGTTACTCATTATATATAAATTATTTTAAATTAAATCTATTGATTCCTTGATAAAATTAAATATAATTTTTTATTTAGGAAATTCAACGTGATTGTATATTTGAAATGTTAAAATTAAATAATAATAAAGGTCTTTTGTCTATTCTCAATGAATCATCTTTAATGTAGTATTACAAAAGTTAAGAAATTATTTTAAATCGAAATATATGAGACCCTAAAAGTTATGTAATATATCCTTAAAATTTACATTGTGTGAGACTCTACAAGTTACGTGAGTCTTGTAATATACTCTTAGTAATTCTTAAGAATTAAGTTTAAAAATTGTTACTTTAAAATATTACTAAAAGATTATTTTTATATGATTTTATGAGACAATTATAGAAAAGTAAATTTAATTTAATTTAACATAATTTAGAACAGAAGAAGGTCATTGTTGAGTGGTAACTCAAACAAAAAAATTCGGTTTTAGAGATGCTGACTCTTAGTGAGAGAATATTTATGACACGATGAAATAACTAAGATGAAAGAAGATTGAAATAAGAAATATGACCTATGGTACGTCACACAAAATCTACTCAAGCATCAATTCATTAATTGAGACATCATATATTCCTAGCAAATATATGACCAAGATATCATATATTGCTAATAGATATATGATCATGTGGGGAAGCTTTGTAGCATATGAGTTTGGCTTTTTTAATGATGAAGACATATAACTAATGACTACTTCTAGATTTGAGTTAGAATATACTTGATAAATTTGAGGTGTGAACTTTTGATTATGATATGTTAAAAAAATATCTTAACATTATCTAGATAAAAATCAATTAAAATGATTGATGATTATCATTTGAACATATTACAAATAAATAAGAGGGATGAATTCTACTAAAAAGAAAATTAAATTCAAGTAAAAGATCTTGTGTTTATTTATAAGTATATTTCTATCATGTGAATATTAGTGATGATCAAATAGTGATGGCATTGAAAGGCTATTCTATATACTTTGGGGAAGAGATAGTTCTTGATAAAGGATACAAATGTATCTTTCTTATCTTTCTATCTATTTAAATTTATTTTTATTCTAAATTACATAAATCTTATTGTATTTGAAATTAAAAAATCTCTAGACTTTTATCAAATCATTTTAATCGAAACTATTATATATAGGTAACTATTGTTTAGGGTGTCTAAATAGCTATTTGGAATATCTATATTAGAATTTAACCTAACTTTAACCTAAAAGTTGTTGGAATGATAGGTGGTAATCAATTGTGGCTACCATGTCAAAAAGGGAGGAGGCAAAGGAGGTTGGAAATTAAATTGTAGCTTAGATAACTAATTTTTAGTTGTCCAAAATTGTGTGAGGAAGACCTATAAATAGGCCTCCCCATTTCATTTGCAAAGCATCCCTTCTCAAAAAATCCCATTCTTCATATCCAAATCTGTGGATCACTTAGTGAGGGTCAATAGAGAGTGTTTATCATATTTCTTGTATAAAATATAAAGATGTTGTAACTACTATTATTTCTTATAGTGAAACTTTTCTACTATTGCCTATAGTTTTTACCCTAATTCATTTAAAGGGTTTTCCACTTAAATTTTGTGTATTTAATTATCTCAAATTTGTTTGTATGATCTTGCTCTAAATCGGTTCATTTTTTCAACAAGTGATATTAGAGTCCGGTTTGGGTGTATTGGTTTACTTATTATATGCTCTGTGGTTGCCACTAAATAGCAGATCCTCGACATTAGAAAATAAGAGAAATCATTATTTGAAGATACTCTTCATGTGTACTATTGCTATTTACGTGTATGATCATTATTTACATGTACAGTTACTATTGACGTGTACCGTTACTATTAACGTAAAATAGTGGGAGCTGATTATTTGATTAAAGAAGTTTGTGATAGAAGCAATGACAACAAAATTTGAGATAGAAAATTTCAATGGGAGTAATTTCTCAATGTGAAAGTTGAAAATGAAGGCTATCTTGAAAATAAATAATTACTTAGCGGCTATAAGTGAAAGACCAACCGAATATACAAATAATATTAAGTGGAACAAAATGGGTAAAAATTTTATTGTAAATCTTTATCTGGCATCAGCAGATGAGTGTTGTCAAGCATAGAAGAGAAGAATATGACAAAGGAAATATGAGATCATCTCATAAAATTATATGAGGCCAAATCTTTGCACAACAAAATTTTTTGTAAAAGGAAACTCTATACTCTTCGTATGGCGGAATCTACTTTGGTGGAAGAGCACATCAATACCTTGAACACTTTATTATGTCAACTCACTTCATTGGGTTGTAAAATAGAGTCAAATGAACGTGCTGAGCTTCTACTTCAAAGTTTACCTTATTCATATGATCAACTCATCAACTTAACAAATAGCATCTTACAAATGATCTAGTCTTCGATGATGTTGCAATTATTGTCCTATAAAAGAAAAATTGATGCAAGAACAAGGAAGACAGGTAGGCAAGTTCACAAAATACGGAGGCCTTGATAGTGATAAGAGGGAGATTAATAGAACCAGGTTAAACTACAAGCCATAATCATGGTAGATCAAAATAAAAAATTAAGAAGAATTTAAAATGCTAAAATTATGACAAGACAGGTCACTTGAAGAAAGATTGTTGGAATTTAAAGAAAAATTCCAATCCTCAAGGAAATTTTCCAAATTGTTCTGATGATAAAGATGCTTTATGTTGTAAAGCAGCAACAACTAATGAAGGTAGGAAAAGATTTGCTGAAGTATGGCTTCTTGAGTCAAGAGTTACATTTCATATGACCTCTCGAAGAGAATGGTTCCATCATTATGAACCTATCTCTGAAGGATTTATGTACAGTTGCAGTGATCATGCCTTAAAGATTGTTGGCATTGGAACTATCAATCTAAAGATGTATGATGGTACAATTCGTAGTATTTAAGATGTGTGACATATGGAGGGCCTAAAGAAGAACGTATTATATGTAGGACAACTAAATGATATTGGATGTAAGATTGACTGTGAGAATGAGATCATTAAAATAATAAGAGGAGCATTTGTTCTTATGAAGGGAGAATAGATAACTGCAAATTTGGATATACTGAAGGGAGAGACTTTGCAGGAAGCTGAAGCATCAACAATGATGTGGCATCAAAAACTTAGGCATATGTCTGAAAAAGGAATGAAAATCCTTGCAGAGAAAAAGCTAGTTCCAGGACTTACAAAAGTATCCCTTTCTTTTTACAAGAATTGTATTACAAGTAAGTATTATTGTTTGAAGTTCAACATATCAAATTCTAAAAGCAAGGTTGTTTTAGAATTGGTTCATTATGATGTTTGGCAAAGACCAGTTCCATCCCTAAGAAGAAGAAATTACTTTGTGTCAGTCATTGATGATTATTCTGGGAGATATTGGGTGTATCCAATTAAGAGAAAATCAGATGTGTTTCTAGTCTTCAAAGTCCATAAAGAGAGAGTTGAGCTTGAATCTAGAAAGAAGATCAAGTGTTTGACGACATATAATGGAGGAGAATATACTAGTGATGATTTTGAAAGATTCTGCAAACAAAAAGGGATTAAAAGACAGTTCACAATACCATAAACTCCTCAACAAAATGGAGTGGCAAATCAGATGAACATAATCTTGTTAGAAAGAACAAGAGCGATGTTAAAAACTAAAAGCTTATAAAAGAAATTTTAGGTAGAAGTAGTCAATACCACCTGTTATGTGGTGAATTGGTCTGCATCAACTGCAATTAAGTTGAAGACATCAATGGAGATGTGGACTTATAAACCAGTTGATTATTCGAACCTTCATATATTTGGAAGTCCATTATATGTGACATACAAGGCATATGAAATTTCAAAGCTCGATCCAAAATCCAAGAAATGCTTATTCATGGGATATATTGACGGAATAAAGGGGTATTGCCTATAGGATCTCACTATTCAAAAGGTCATAGTCAGTAGTGATTTTTCCTTTGTAGGATATCAACTACAAAGGGATGAAGGAGATGATAATAGTTCAAAAGAAAATTCTAAGACTACAATTTTATAGGTGGAAAGAGAAGTTGAATAAGAAGATTCTTCTGAAGTGAAACCAAAGCATGAGGCACAAGAACTAGTTGAAGATGAAGTTTTAAAAATTCATCAATCAAATTGCACAAAAAGTTGACCATATTGACATTCTGATTACATTTTAGAGAGTAATGTTACATACTTTCTTTTAATAGAGGAATGGGATCCATCAACTCTTTAAAAAGTAATGAGTAATTCAGATGCATCTTTGTGGAAGGCAATAATGCAAGAAGATGTTAAATCTCTTCCTAAAAAAAAGACTTGGGAGCTCGTGCCACTACCATATGTAAGAAAGTCTATTAGAAATAAATGGGTTTTCAAGATTAAGCAAAATGGTGAAGATCAAGTGGAGAGATATTATGGAAGATTGGTAGTGAAAGGATATGCTTAAAAAGAAGGAATTGACTTCAGTAAAATATTTGCTCGTGTGGTTCAACTCACTACAGTCCGAGTAATCTTAGTAATGTATCTTACATTTGATTTACATCTTGAACAGTTAGATGTAAAACTAACCTTTTCTTCATAGAGATCTTAAAGAAGAAATTTATATACTCCAATCAGAATATTTTAAAGAAAAAGGCAAAAAGAACTTAGTTTGTAGGTTGAACAAATCTCTATATGGTCTAAAATAGACGCTAAGATGCTTGTACAAGAGATTTGATTCCTTTATCATGGGCCTTGGATATAACAAACTCAATACAAATGACATGTTGAACATGATTTCATTATCTTTCTATTGTATGTAGATGACATATTGGTCGCAAGGGCCAACAAAGATCATTTCAAGGAGTTAAAGACATAATTGGCTAGGGAATTTTGTATGAAAAACTTTGGACCAACAAATAAGATTCTAAGGATGCAAATTCACTGAGATGGACATAAATAGAAGATTTGGCTTTCTAAAAAAACTATTTGAAGAAAATCTTACAACTTTTCAATATGCAAAATTGTAAGGCAATCATTACCTCACTTCTTGTTAATTTCAAGTTTTCCTCTAAAATGAGTCCTAGCGATGAAGAAGAGAGGATGGAGATGTCTCAAGTACTGCATGCATTAGCAGTGGGAAGTTTAATATTTGCTATTATATATATAAGATCAGACATTGCACATACAGTGGCAGTGGTTAATCGATACATGGTACGTAAATCATAGTAGAGAGCATTGGACTTCTGTAAAGAAGATCTTAAGATACATTAAGGAAACTTCAGATGTTGCATTATTTTATGGAGGATCATACTTTATTGTTAGTGGATATGTTGACCTAGATTATGCAAGTGATTTTGATAAAAGCAAATCTACTATAAGTTATATCTTTAAACTTACTAACAGAACTGTAAGTTGGGTTTTAAAACTGCAATCAATTATTGTTACATCAACAATAAAAACAAAATATGTAGCAGCTACGTAAGCCAGTAAAGAAGCAATAGGGTTGAAAATGCTTTTGGTAGAACTTAGGCACAAACAAGAAAAATTTTCTTTGCTTTATTATAGTCAGAGTGCCTTACATCTAGCTAGGAATCCAACATTTCATTCAAAGACCAAACACGTGCAAGTATAATATCACTTCATTTGTGAAAAAGTTGAAGAAGGAGCTATAGATGTGTAAAAAATTCATACCAAAGATAACTTAGTAGATTTCATGACAAAGGTAATCAATACTGACAAATTTATTTGGTGTTGATACTCTTGTGGCCCAAAAGGGATGTGAGCAATATGAAAATGACAAGATAGAAAAAATAATGTGAATATATGATTGATACTCAATCAAATCTTCAAGTGGGAGATTGTTGAAATGATAGGTGGTCAACAATTATGGCAACCATGCTCAGAAAGGGAGGAGGCAAAGGAGGCTAGAAATAAAATTAAAGCTTAGACAACTAATTTTTAGTTGTCCAAGACCAAGTGAGGGAGGCCTATAAATAGGCCTCCTCAATTCATTTGCAAAAAATCCCTTCTTAGAATATCCCATTCTTCTGATTCAAATCTCTGCATCATTTAGTGAGGGTCAATAGAGAGTGTTTATCATCCTTGTATCCTTTCACACCATTTCTCTTTAACTTCATTCATCTCATAGCGGTTTGTTAATGTCTTTGCTGCTTCTCCTTCCGTCCCTCTTTTCTTTACTTTCACGAACTTTGAAAGTTGAGCTTGTTCTATCTAAAACCCTTGAAAGATACTCTATTCTCATTGAAAATCTTGTGGAAAAATCACCACAAGTGTTGCAGCTATAATCCATATTGTTTTCAATGAGTATCACACCTTTTGGTTTTAGGCTTCTTAAGACTCTCAAGAACTTAGTTCTCTCAGGGTATTGTGTTTCAAATGATGGAGCCTAAATTGGGCATAAAATGTTGATAACTTATGGATTGGTGATTTGTAAAGGATGATTATCAAGTCTATTGATTTGCAAATTGATGTTCAAAGATTTTGCAAAGCTAAGTAGCCTCATGGAAACATTGTCTCCTGGAGGTCTGATAAAAAATGGGGTCTTTATGTTTTGGCCTGTTTCAGAAGGGGCAATAATTACTATGATGCTTACCAATGGTGGAGGCACTTCAGATCATCAAGTCAATGCCTCAAGAAGTGTAGGCCATTACACATCGTGAGTGTAACATCCCACCCCGACAGGAAGGATAAAATAGTAAATTTGGCAGAGGATGAGATGGATCGGAATGACTGAGGACTGTCCATG
>JANIJH010010746.1:0-12363 GCA_024520975.1 Erythroxylum areolatum | reverse complement strand
ATTTGCCTCAAAGCACAGCATACACAATACTACACTTAAAAACATTTTTAAAGTCAAAGTAGAATAACCTTAACTTTGACTGACCATAACTTTCACTCCCGCTATCGAAAAATTGCAAACTTTATGGCGACAGAAAGCTTTCAACATAAGCTACAAGTTTCCTGAAGATCATTTTCTTAAATTGTGCCTAAATCAAAAAGTCAACTTTCTATGGCCAAAAAGTCAACTTTCTCTAAAATTTTATATTCTCACTCTTTTTCTCTTATTTCTTGATTTTTATTCTTCCATTTCAAATGTCTTATTCACTTAACTTCCATACCTCATGCTAATCTATCAAAACCCAAAGTCATCAAAATCAAACATTTCTTTTCTTATCAACTTCCCTTAAACATAAATACATCCATAACACAATACATATAGTAAACCACTCGTTTAATTTCACTTAATATTTCTAAATTTGACTCAAAAATCGGGGTCCAACACAACCATACTGTAAAGTTGCCTTCATCGATGTAAGAACTACAAGAGCTTGTAATTCACTCTTTTTTACCTAAGTAGATTTCAGTACTGAGAGCTGATGTTGAAATTTTTATGAATGGTGTATAATTTTCTTACTTTGGCTTATTTGAAACAACATCTGCTGTAACTAATAATATCATGGCTAACTCCACAAAAATGACACGTGGGTACAAATATTTGATTCTTTTTTTATGTTTCTTCTTTTTGGATAGATCTGGACATATCATTTTTCTCCTCATTCACTGTAGAGCACTCATCCTTATAGCTATTGCCTTGAAGATCTCCTTTAACCTTACCAATTTCTATTAACTTTTCTAGTTTTTCTATACCTCCATTCAACATTCTCAATCCCTTTTCAATACTTACCAATTTTATTCTAACTTCACCGAGCTCATTTAATGTCAACATCAATTTCTTTTCTATCTCTTGGATGGTGTTCTTTATAGAGAGATTCTCTTCCTTCAATCTTTCATTCTTTCTACACGTTTTCACCCATTTTTCATACATAGCTTTTTAATCCTCGTAAATATTACCTTTTTTATCATCTAGGCCACTTTCATTGTTGACACAATCTGATATAAGTTCTTGAGCTGTGTTGTTTTCATTTTTCTCAAAATTTTTCGATTGCCCCTCTTTTTCGACTTCAGTTACTGTTAAGTAAGTAACTGGACTCTTGCTATACAAAGCAACTAACGCAACACCATTAGCGTTTTCTTCTTCACTACCATATTCACTCTCGGAATCATTCTCACTCCAAGTGTTAGTAAAGGATTTTCCTTTTCTCTTTTTCAAAGTATTAACACATTCAGCTTGAATGTGCCCGAAACCTTGAAATTCATGACATTGGATTCTCCTTACCTTCCTTTCACCCTTTTGTGTTCTAACCTATTGTTTTAAGTTGTTACTCGATGAACTCTCACCATGTTGTCTAAAGTCGGGTCTATCCTCTTTCATTCTTTTCAATCATTTACCAAAATTTTGTATGAGTCGTACTAAGTCTTCATTCTCATCCTATTCATCTTCGACATCATTCACACCTTTTCCAGTTTCCACCTATAGTGCCAGTCCTTTGCTTCTTTCTTACTTACCCCTTAAAAGATTAATTTCGAAATTTGTAAGAATTCCAATTACTTTTTCAAATCATAAATCATTAATATCGTAGGCCTCCTCTACGATTGTAATTTTCAGAATAAATCTCAAAGGTTGTGATCTCAACGTTTTCTTGACTAGTTTCAAATTAGAATATTTTTTCCCAAGTTGATGTGCCTGATTCGCTATATCTCGAAATCTTTCATGAAAGCCTCCAAAAGCCTCATTTTTATCCATCGTAAATTCTTCAAACCTCATATCTAACATTTGTAGTTTTGATGCTATCACAGATTTGGACCCTTCAAGAATAGTTTGCAAAGCATCCCATGCTTCTTTAGTCGATTCACAAGCTGATATCGTTGAGAAGCATCCCTTATCAATAGCATTGAATATCGCATGCATTGCTTGTGAATTTCCAAGTGCACTTTCTTCTTCGGCTCTTGTCCATTCAGATGGATCTTTTTGAACTACCTCACCTTTATCATCAGTAATCATCGGATGCATCCACCCATATACCACCAAATGCCAAGCTTTTGTGCTTTGAGCTTAGATAAAGACTTTCATCCATGATTTCCATATAGGATAGTTAGATCAATCAAATAGTGGTGGTTTAGTGATTGATGCACCTTTTCTTGTAGCCATATTCGCGAAACTAGGATCTGCACCAACTTGCTACCAAGTTCTGAATCGGTGACCTTGCTCTGATATCAATTGAAGAACCGAAAGGGGTAATAGTTTCCCAAACTTTCCAATTTTATCATGGTCATCTCTAACATAAACAAAATTAAAAAAAATTAAAAACAAAATGATAAAAACATTAAAAATTTGATAACGCAGTTCGACATACCTTACCTACATCTGCAGTGTCCTCACCTAGATTAATACTTTCAAGAAAGTGCAATAGATTTACACAAGGTCACACTGAAGCAATACCACTCAATCCTTGTAACTATCTCTTAGCCTCACTTCTCGTGAAAGATTTTTACACCCAATAACACGATCGACTCATGTTAACCTTACCAGAGGATTTTTCTAAACTACTTTTAATTAAAAGACAATTAATAAAAATAACTCAAGTAATCAATCAACTAAGAATAGAACAACGATATACTTAAGATAAAAGATCGACTTCCCTATAGTTTCAGCTTCCCGAAATACATCTGAATAACTGTCAACCAGTTGAACTCATTCATCCTAGCTTTAGTACCAAACCTCTAAATAGTATGCTAATCCAACAAAACAAGAATCTCTACATTCTTCACTCATGCACATTGTCTAGATTCAATGACTTCAATTAAACCACATGGGACACTACACACACCATGTATATTTCACACACAATCCTAGAAGAACAACTCTCTTGGAAATTAGAAGTTAATCCATGATGTATATGAAACCAGAACACGCACACCATATAAGAACAACTCCTAAAATTTTGAAGTTCACCTACGGTATTTTTCTCATAAGGAACACATACACAACACCAGATATATCTTTTCCAATATTCAATTAACTCCACCTTACAGGTTGATGTAACATACAAGGACACACTGATGGAGACATGCACAATGCTCACAATCAAAAACCCTTGACAAACATGCAACAACTTCTTCCCTTTTTCTTCTATCCACAAAATCCAGCAGAACAAAATTCAATTACTAACATGATAATAGACTTATATATAGTGTAAGATTCTTTCACAACTACAAGTGTAACAACCATATCTTTTTTAATCCCACTCCAATTAATATCTTATATGTCCAGTTAATAAATGAGATTCCAAAACAAAATAAAAAGATATATATATATATATATAATCTTAACACATATAGACTGGCTTACATAAGGAGCTAGCCAATAATTGAGACTCACAATCATCTAGAACTCCATTAAAAGGTTATGGAAATGAAGCCATATAGGGATGGTTTTGTTTGAATTAAAACGTTAAAATCTTAGTCCACCTAACTGAGGATTGGACAAGAAGAGATCAACGTAGGTAATAAGCTTTTATTTTGGAATTCTTTTATAGTCTTAGCTTAAACTTGATGTTGTAGTGCCTCCACCATGGATGTATTGCCTCGAAGTCTCTGCTAGAGCTATTGGATTATGGAGGTGTTAGGTGTATCATCTGCGCTAAGAATTATGGACTTCCTTTGGTAATTCAAAGTTGATCTTTGTTGAAAATATGCAACTCGTGTTTTCATATAAGAAATCATGTGCATTAAAGAAGTCTTTCAAGTTCCAGTGTTACTAACCTTGCTGTAAAATTATGAAGTGGTACATTGTTCTGGGAGGTGAGGGGTTAATAAAGGAAAAACGAGAATAGTTTGTAAAGACAAAGTTATTTGTATTAGTGCCATTTTGGGCATGATAAATGATAAATTTACAGGTAATATATCCTTTCTTTGTTTTCGTAAGACTCATTTTTAAATTTATATTTATTGTTTTGATAGGTATGGTGGTGCACATGGGGAATATGACAAATTATCATAATTGTTAAGATATATGATATATATCTTATTATTTGATTTTGGCATTTTTTGATAATTGGACATCTAAGATAGTATTGATGAGTTCAAAATTCAATTCCATGTTAATTGAATTTAATTTGGCAATAACAGCTGACTTGTAGTCTAACTAAATAACAATTCTTATTCAACTTAGATTTTTGGGATAATGGTTTAAGTATGATAGAATTCTATCTTGAGTTGGAGGGTGTATATATAATGTCTATGTGTGTGCAGCTATGTTTTTGATTTCAAAATTGCGTAAATCAGCTTGGGAATTTTATTTTATGCTTCAACGCCTTTCCTCCATGAAAGCATTCCTTAAGCTAGTCTATTTGGATTTATAGTTGACTGGTTATTAGAAGAACTCCATCTTATGAAGACTGTTTGAGCTTCTCATGATTAAGGGGGCTGAAGTGTCTATTGCCTTGAGTGTGCTTGTTGGCTGGGTTGTCGATGTAGATTTTGGTGTAGTTGTGATTTTGCTTTTGACATTGCGTGAATCAGCTATCCATATTTCAAACTCTTCAACGTGAAATTGCTAGTGACGTTTTTAAGTGTGCTTTGAGTGGCTCCTTTTGAAGATTCACGATTGAAAGTTAGGCACAAAATCCCAATAGCTAACTACGACAATCTACTTGGTGAACAACTTTCAAATCTGTCTTAGAAGGAGTTGAATTTATCAGGAAGTCATTCCTTCCTATCTTAAGTGTATTTAGTTTTCGTTCTTTATTATTCTAATCACTTGAGTTATTCTTTTATTGTTCTTTCGTTAAAAGATTGATTAAGAAAATCCTCTGTTTAGGTTAGTACGAGGCGGTCATACTATTGGGTGTGAAATTCTTTCACAGAAAGTGAGGTTAGAAATAGTGTCAAGGGTTGAGTAGTGTGGGCTCAGTAAAGCCCTAGGTAAATCTATTGTACTTCGGCGAAAGTATTAAGCTGGGTGAGGGCCTTGAAAATGTAGGCAAGGTATGTCGAACTGCGTTACCAAATTTCTGGTGTTATTTGTTATTTCGTTTTTGATTTTTTTTGTTTTTATTTGAGCTAGAGATGAACACGGTAAAATTGGAAAGTTTGCAAAACTACTACTCCCTACGGTTTTTCAATAATATGTTTTTGAAAAAGAATTTTAATTATAGTTAAAACTATATCAACTTTACAATGAGTTCAAGGCATTAATTCTACCATCATATTACAATATGACCAAAAAAATGTTAGTTTATGCCCTCGTAGCGAATTAATTGGATGTAAATTAATGTATGACATTATATTTTAATTAATGAAAATGCATTATTTATCTTTGTGTGTTAATTTCATTAATATTTTGTGTTTTAATTCTAAACATAAAATCCTTGGAATAATTACTATGTAACTGAAATTATTATGAGATTCAATTTACACTTATGCGTTATTCCTAAATGTTCCTAGTTATAGTTTCATCAAGATTGGATATTGTTGAAATGGTAAAACTAGCACACATTATGTTTCTTTCTTATGAAGAAAGTAATTGATCTCATAAATTAAAGTATAGAGATACTTAAACTAATGTGTGGGTGATTATTAGAGAATAAGTCACTGAACTGACCCGATTATGAGAAAATCGACTAGAATATTAATTATAGGTTTGTGGATTATCTCAAATGATGGTTGTATAATTGATCCTCAGAATTGAGATTACCAAGGTATCTAATGTGGGAATCACCGTGTTTTGATGCTACTTATGAATCGTCCTAGGATAATTCAGTCAGTAGTAATTGGATATAGTATAAACCATATGTACATAGTTGAGTAAGTCAATATAGGATTCGTCACTCTAAAGTAATTAAAGAGAATATTCTATTGTTCTTGATTGGTAATGATTTATGGAATTCTCTGGCTAGAGTGAATTGATATTTGAAAAGAAATTTTCAATTTTCAATTTTAAATCAATTACTAATTTGCAAGAATGAACATGATTGGATGATAAGAGTAGACATTGTATCCATACTCTTTCCGATTAGAATATTAAATGACGAAAGAATTAAATTATACATTATAGCCATGCATGGACAGGTTAAGTCAATCTCTTTGACATTCCTAATATTTTGGTAATTATGACATGTTACTAGACGTCAATTATGATTTATGATTATGAATTATTTAATTAGAGACTTAAAGATAAATTAAAAGGAGTTTTAATTTTATCTAATTCTAATTGTGAATTAGAATTATAATTTATAATCATTGCCAATTTGTTAGGAACCTAATGGGTCATACATGAAAGAGCATTTTTTGAAAGAAAAATCAATTTAATTAAGTTGGACTTAATTATAAAGTTTGAGAAACTTTTGGAATCAAATATGAGATATTTGATTTTATTAAAATTAAATTAATTAGAATTTGAATTTGAATTTGATTCTAATTGTAATTAAATAGATTTAATTTTAATGAAACATTGCCATGATTTTTCTACTTAAAAGGAAGAGCTTTTTAGAAGTTAGCACTTTTGTCTTCTTCCTCTCAAAAGCAATTTGGGAATTGCTATATGGATACCATCAGAGGCTAAACAATTAGACAGCTGGTGATTAATCGATCAGAAAACATTTCCAAGATTTTTCATCGGAAAGAGAACAACGTACGATTTCTAAATCGTTTTGTGTTTCATTCAAGTTTAATCAATTATCGGGATCTATTCAAAATCTATAAAAAATTTATTTTCCACTGCACCCATGATTCGATCACGATTGGAATCCAATAGTGGTATCAGAGCCTCCTTTAATTTTTGATTTTGAATTAGAGGCTTGATTATTATTGATTTGATTAATTTTGCTTTGGGTTTGTGTTTACCTAAAGCTATTCACGACTATTCATATTTTCTTACTTCTGGAAAGTTCTTTCCTCTTCTACTACTTCTGATTTTAACTTCAGCCCTGTTGATTATACATGATTGTGGAAATTGTTTTTGTTTAATGTATATCATGTTTTTGGGAATTATTTTCCTAACACATCTTTATTGTGATTTCTTAAAATCGTTTTCCGAAGCCCTATTCACTATCCGCAATTGCCTCCATTTACATCCGGATTTTTATTCTCTTAATATATATGATGACTTTTTTGGGAATTTTGCGATCTTTTGAATGTCTAGGGTTTCTAAAATCCCTAATTATTCTCTTTTTATGAGATTTGTTATAAATAAACAAAATGTTTTGTGATGTTTTTGGAATGCTTTCTCCCTGCATCTGTCGCACCTATTATCTGTCTGCGATGTTTAAGTTTAGTAGGTTTTTCAAACCCATATACTGCTTCCATGTTTAGATTTGTGTGTTTTCTATTGTATCCTATGTTTGGCTTCTGCATTTTTCTTCTTGATTTTACTGCCGATGTCTTCTTGGGTTGTTCTCTACGTATGAACAAGGCTACTATAGCCAATTACAAAACCAGTGGCATTTTGCAGCTAGTGATTATGGGTCTGTGACACCACTGATTTGGCGTCGCCACCGTGCAAAACCGATGAGTGAAATCTCACCCATGAACGTAAGGCAGTGTAAACACAGAGGATGGTGGTGGGGAGAAAAATGGAGAAGAGGATTAGAGAACCATCGAGCACCGACGGTTGTAGTCCAAGCCAACATCTGTGATGGTTTGAAAAATGTGGAACAAGGTTGCGTCGTGACTAAAAAAGATAGGTTGTGTTAATGGGCATTTTATATTGATTTTAGATACATAATTTGTTAAACTCTTGTCCATTTAATGTTTAAATTGCACTAATTAAGAGTTATTTGTTTTAATTTTAGGCACACACTAGATTTGGAACCTTTCATGTACACTTAGCGATTAATGATACAAAAATGCTTAAGATACTTATTTTAATGCATATATGATTTTAGGCATGATTCAGAAGAAAAGGAGTCACAATGAGTCGAAAGCACTATACTTGGGGCCATTTTCTAAAGATCCACATTCACTTGTCTTTATGGATCAAGAAGAAGAAAGAGCAAAAGAACAGATAAAGCATAAAAGAATGGAGGGTGAAGCATGCTCACAACCTACTATAATTATTGCACAAATGTGAGCATCACTCACAATTGTGAATAGATTTGCATGGGCATAAGACACTCTCACGCACATACAAGATATGGACATTTATTTAAATGTGGGATGAAGCAATGTGAGTGTAGTGTGTGACATGAAGAGGGGCTAGAAAAATAAAGAGGTGTGTGACAGCTACACATGAGTGAGTGGTGTGTGATGTGCTGTTGAAAGAAGAGAAAAATGTGAGCTGAAAACATATGAGGCTTAATTAAAAAGAATTATGCATTAGTTGGAATGGAGACAAAAGAAGATGGCTGTGGTAAAAGAGTTGAAAAATAGGAGGGTTAGGCATGAAAGAGAGGGCTGGAATTATTCAATACATAAAAACCAAAGCAGGAGGCTGGTGGCGAAGGATTGAAAAAACGCAAGAGCTAGGCGTGAATGTGCGTGAAAGGTGGACCAAAAAATTCTCAATATGTCATTCAATACATAAGAGACAAAAGGGAGTTGAAAATTAGAGAAAAATGCCACTGGTGCAATGAAGAAAGATTATGCGTGAGTTGAAGAAAAAAAGAAGATGTTGAAGTAGCTCCAATCCATCACTTATGTTACACAACCATTGAGGAGACTCTCCACTCACACACATTGAGGCAAGCAGCTGGTGGAGATAAACAATCGAAGACAACTAGTGGAGAGAGGGGACATTGAAGCAAAGACGTTATAGCTGGTAGAGAGATGAACACGTTGTAGCTGGTGGCAAAGGGACACACTCCATTGATTCACATTACTCATGCTACACCACTCAACACTCTCCTCTCATGAAGGAAGTTGTAGCTGGTGGCTTGAGAATTGAAGTAGCTACATTGAGGTGGCAAGGAAGGACTCACTCATGCGCAGCCCTCATGAAACAAATATTCTCCACACACATATGAAGAAGACAGTTGATGGCATAGGAAAGAATCGAAACAGCTAGTGGAGAGAAAAACATTAGCAGCCAGTGGAGATTAAATACGTGGCAGCTGGTGGAGAAAAAGAAACGTTGAAGCAGAATATGTTGAAGTTGGTTAAAGCATCTACGTTGAGGCATTGAAGCTATTGCAGATAACACACGTTGAGCTAGTGGAGAAGAAATGTGTGGAAGCTATTGGCGCGAGAAAATACAGCTGCGGGAGAAGGGGTATTTTTAATTTGTTTTCTTTTTTATTCCTTATTTATTTTAATTGTGTGGATTTAATCAATGCAACCATATATTATGACCATAATTTATGTTACATTGATGAATATGTGTGAGTAAGTTTTTTTTTTAGTTTAAGGTTTAGATTGATATTGGATTAGGATAATTTGTGGTATTGATTTTTGCTTGATTGAATGCATATTTAGTCCTAATTTAGCTTGATCACCTAGATTGAGGCCTTAGATGATTGAATGCCATAACCAATGGGATTTAATTTGTCGAAAAATTAATCAAGCAACATACTTGAGACTAAAGTGTTGACCAACATTAGGATCTTGTGTGAGGATACCTAGGATTAATGAACTTTGTTTTAGGCTTCTTGTATTGAACGTCTTTTATTTCGAATTATCTATAAACCAAGTGTGTGACTTAGATTTAGAAGAGAAGGGAATTCTAATGAACATTGGGTTTGACTTGCTTAAGAGAAGTAATTCCTAGATCAATCCACTGTTACAATTTTTTAGTGTCCAATCCAATTGAAATCTGATCCCTTAACTGATTTCTGTCATTTGATTAAATCTAGTCATTTTTAATTAATACCTTACATTTTTCATATTTCCTTTATTTTATTTTATTTTCAAATCAATCAATTCTTAATCCCCCGAATAATTTTCCATCGTTTAATTTAATTGTCTTACGTGTTGGAATTCCCTTGGGTACGATATTCGATTCTTACAATTTTTTAATACTTGTCGATGGGGTGCGCTTACCTTTAATTGGTCTAGATAGAATTCAATTTATAGTTCTTTGGTTTAGACTACAACAGGTTGCAGTTGATTCGGTTTGTGGGAACGTGGAAGGAGAAGTTTTGGATGGGAAGAAGACGACATTGGATTTTTCCAGAAGAGGGAGATGGTTTATTCACGTGCCCATCATCCTTACAGGACATCTCTTGAGGACGTGACAAGTGCATGTCAACTCCTTTGACACATGTCTCGCGCCAGACACCCCAACCCCTCTTTTATGTGTTTTTAAATGCTATTTAAAACCCTAAATGTCTTGTAATTAATTTAATAGAGATTAAATTAATGTCATCTCCTAATAAAATTGAAAAGTGTTTTATTAATTTTTAAAAAATTGTTTTCAAAGGGATATTTATTAGGAAAGGTTTTGGAATTTATTTTAATTTTTCAAGAGTTGAATTATTAAATTAAATTTATTATCAAATTAATAATTAAAATCAAAAAAAAGTTTTAAATAATTTCTTTCATAATTGGATTATGTTTGAAATTATAAATATAATGAGATCATATCATTTTGATGAGACTGAAAATTTTGAAATTTTAAATCCTTCAATAAAATATTAAGTACACGTTATGAACGTGATAGTTGTCTTTCATTATTTGAGAATAAAACCATAGTTTTGTTTATTGTTTGACTTATTGAGTAAACTCAAGGCCACTTTAACCCGGATATGTTTTATCTTAAATTAATGGGTTCTACTTAACTAAAATTATATGATTTGGATGAGTAAACTCATTACCATATAAACTTAGAGACAAGGATAGGAATAAGAATATATTTGATATATTTTGGCAAAAGTTGTTACCTAATAGTACTAGGAGTCATATGAGATGTGATTGAAAAGTTATTTTCTACCTAATTTCTTTTTACTTGGTTTGTTGAGCAAACTCAAGATCAATTAATTTTAAATAGGATCTTAGCCCATTAAAAAATTATTTGATAATTTTTTGATATAATAGTGAAGGCTATTATTTTGTAGAAAATAGTGGGAGTAATCAAATAATTTTAAAGTCCTTATTTTATTTAATTTTTGGATATAAACCAATTTATGCTCCTTTTATGTTTTTCTGGTTTTTGAATTTGAAGATGAGTACCAACCTGGGAGCATCTTAGATGCTAACAAGCTTACTGGACCTAACTTTTCGAACTGGCTACGAAACCTAAGAATAGTTTTTAGATAAGAGAAGAAGTTATATGTTCTTGATACTCCTGCTCTATCTAAACCTTGTTCAGATGCTACTAATGAAGATTGGGAGAAATATCAGCGTTATGTTGATGACGTTGAATAGGGTACATGTGTGATGTTAGCTTGTATGTCTCCTAAACTTCAGAGGAAGCATGAAAATATGGATGCACCTACTATGATACTGCATCTTAAGGAGTTATTTGGTGCACAAAGTAGGGAGGAGAGATATCCAATCTCCAAGGCATTGTTTCAATGCAAGATGACAGAAGGATCTTCAATCAATGCCCATATGCTGAAGATGATTGGGTACATTGAAAATTTGTCCCAATTAGGTTTTGTCATAGATCACGAGTTAAGCGTTGATTTGATGTTGCAGTCTCTGAGTTCAAGCTTTTCATAGTTCATTATGAACTTCAATATGAATCAGAAGGACATGACGATGCCTAAACTGTTAAACATTCATAAGACTGTAGAAGGGTGCCTTAAGAAGGAACCCAGTTCTGTACTTATTATTAGTTCTTCTAAAAGCAAGAAAAATGGTTGTAAGAAGAATAATAACAAGAAGCAGAAGCCTTCTACTAATATAGTAAAATACAAAGGAGGTGTCAAGAAGAAAAGCAATAACAAGGGCACATGTTTTCATTTTGGGATCAATAGAAATTGGAAGAGGAACTGCCCCTGTTATTTTGCTAGCTTGAAAGATAAAAAGCTTAAGGAAGCTAGTTCTTTAGGTATGTTTATGGTTGAGATCAATCTTTTACTTCTGTTCCACATTCTTGGGTATTAGATATTGGTTGTGGTTCTCACTTGTGTAACAATATACAAATGTTAACAAGGAGTAGATCATTGAAGAAAGGCAAAATGGACCTAAAAGTTAGCAATAGAGTAAGAGTTGCTACACTAACTGTAGGGACTTGTAGTTTAGCTTTGCCTTCTGGCCTTATATTAAAACTTAATAATTATTATTATGCTCCTGTTATTACAAAAACCATGATTTCTATTTCTTATTTGGATTTGAATGGATTTTTCTTTATAATTAAGAATAACAGTTGTTCTTTTTATAAAGATGA
>JANIJH010010636.1:0-12369 GCA_024520975.1 Erythroxylum areolatum | reverse complement strand
CTGGCTCGCAAGCACAATCCGCCATATATAACTCGGATTAGAGTCTAAAGATGCAGTGATAAAGCTACCACAAGGTAAATATTTGGCCCTCAACACTTGGCACATTAAAGCGTCCGGGTGAGTGAATAATCGCCACCCCACTTTGCCGAGCATAGCGATATTGAAGTCTCTCACACTCTTAAAACCTAGACCCCCACAATCTCGCCTCCTACACAACTTACCCCACCTCATCCAATGAACGCCACCCTCGCCCTTTCCTTTGCCTCCTAAGGCTGGGATTGAGTCTACATGTGAGAGGTGATCCCTTGACCTATATAACTCCATGTAATGTACCTTGTTGTGAATCTCTCACTTTGACATGCTGCACCATTACAGATTATAGATTTTTAAGGGATATATTTAAAAATCTTTTGTAATTTTTATTAATTTTTTCTTTTAAAGTTTTTCACACAACCAAATTAATAAATATATTTTCAATATTCTATTTATCTCTTTATAGTTTAATTAAAATTTTTATTTTAAATTTTTATTTTTAAAAATTAATTACTATTTTTATCCTTAAAGATACTAAATTTATTTAATCTCCTTAATAAATTACACTTGTCAAAATTTAGATTCTTTATATATCAATTTATAGTTTAATTGAAAATTTTAAATAATTATTGCTAAAAATGAATCATTATTTTATTATGAATTTGTTTATTAAATTGAATTATTAATTAGTATATATGAGTAGTTTTGTTTAAGATAATCTACGAATGTGTTAAAAATAATATTTAAACTATAAAAAAGTATATTTAAAGGATATTAAAAAATAAGTTAGAGTCCTTTTTATTGTCTTTCTTGAAACATACTACAACTTTTATGAGTTTTTAAATAAATGATAATATAGAATATTTTTATTATTTTTTAAATTTTATGTTAAATTCAATCTTAGTTTAAATTATTATCTTTATTATTAGTTTGTTATATATTAATAGGCATTATTAGTTTTTTTATTTCAATAAAATATTTTATTTTATGCTATATTTTTACTTATTCATATAATTTTTACTTCTTATTTATTATATACTAGTTTTATAAAGAATTAATATCTGTTGAATCTTTAAACGTTAAATCTTTTATTTAATCGGTTCAGTTTTTAAAATATTGATAATATCCTCTTTTATTTAAACGGTTCAGTTTTTAAAATATTAATTTTATGATGATATCCTATTTCAAATAAGAATTGAGGTGGTAATCTTTTTAAGACTTAAGCAATCCTTCTTCATTTGAAGTATCTTCTGATTTAGAGCTGGATTCATCTCTCTTGTTAGACAAATATCTATTAAATAGTTTGTGGTTTAACTCTCGTAAAAGTTGTCAAATCTATGATAATCATGAATTGGCATAAAAAGTTCAAGTTCGATACCTTTTGTATGGTATCAGAGCACTATACTCCTACGAGTCCTTGTTTCAGTCCAAATTCATGGAACCCACCAATTCGATAATCTCGACCATCCTAGCAACCTCTGTCGTGTAACCACATACACTCATACATTTCCCTATCAAGCTCACGTCTACCAATTTTCTAGTCTCGTGAAAGCAAATTCAATTTACCCTCATTAGTCTTGACCTACGATTATACATTTACAGAACCACCACCTCATCATCACAATTTCTCAACGGTGAGAAGGAAAGGCCCAATCCATCCTACACAATTTGGTACAGTCAGGATCAGATTCTCCTCGATGCAATGCTTGGTAACTGCTTAGAAACAATTCAACTGATCATCTCCACAAAAACTTCTAATGAAGCCTGGGAACGACTTATTCAGAGCTATGCAAACTCTTCATAATCCATGGTTATTTCCCTTAAAGCCAAACTGTCCATGAATCCCAAAGGAACCAAATCTGTTGCTGATTGTCGACGAACTAGCTCATGCTCAAAGCCTTATCAGTGACAATCCACATCATCACCCAACTAGGGGAAGAGTTCAACCTTATTGTTGCAGCACTCAAAGTTAGTGATTCAACAATCTTTTATTTGACAAGCTAAGTGACTTTGAAAGAATGTTGCAAGAAAAAATGCGACCTCCGTTCCCATCATTGCTACTGCAAATGCAACTTAACAGTAGTCTCCTAAAATTCCATCATTTCCAAAATTATCACCAGGCCCATAGAACCATACTTCAAGCTACAACCTTACAGATCTCGTGGTAGATATAATGGCAACAATTCCCGTCCATGGCACCGTCAACCGGTCAACCATTCATCTCAAGCACACCTCTTTATGTCGCTTTTGGGAGAATGAAGGACACGATACTCAAGACTGCAGAAAACTGTGCGATCCTTAAGGATAAAAACATCACTATCCACAACTCTTAGCACACTGCCAAATATAACAACAGTAATAGGAAAAAGGGAATTGAACAAATTCAAAATACTCAATCCTTATCTATTAATTCAAATCATTCTTATCCTTTAATTCAAATCATTCTTATCCTCTAGTATCTTCAACACCCCCACTCAAGTTGGTGCTAAGATATCACAAACATCTAACTTGAACACAACATTTTCAAACGAGCTTCTTGAAACCCCCTTAGTTAATATGTCTGCTAACTGATGATCAGAACTAACAAATAGAAATGAAATAACCTGCACATCCAACTTTTCTCTAATAAAGAACCTGTCTATCTAAACATGTTTAGTACGATCGTGCTGTACAGGATTCAAAGCAATTTCAATCGCAGATTTATTATCACAGTGAAGCCTCATAGGTGCATCCAAACCAAAACCAAGTTCCTCCATTAATCTCTTCAACCACAATAATTCACAAACACCAAGGGCCATACCTCTAAACTCAGTCTCAGCACTTGATCGAGATACTACTGCTTATTTCTTGCAACGCCAAGTCACTAAATTTCCACCCACAAATGTAAAATACCCACACGTAAACCTTCTATCATCTAATGAACCAGCCCAATCTGCATCACTATATCCTTCAACTTGCATATGACCATGACTAGAATAAAGAAGTCCTCTCTCGGGATAAGCCTTTAAGTATCTCAAGATCCTTGTGACTGCTGCTTCAAAGGTTTCACGAGGGTCCTGCATAAATTGACTAACAAGATTGACAACATAGGAAATATCAGGTCTAGTATGTGATAAATATATAAGTTTCCCAATAATCTTCTGATAGCGTCTCTTGTCAACTTGAAGTGCTCCTAAGGATTGACATAGTCTTTGATTTTGTTCAATAGGAGTCTCAGCAGGTCAACAATCAAGCATTCCACACTCAGCCAATAAGTCTAACACATACTTCCTTTGAGATAGAAAAATACCATGCTTAGACCAAGCAACCTCAATGCCCAGAAAATATCTAAGCTCTCCTGGTTGTTTCATCTCGAACTCCTTCGCTAGATACTTCTGTAAAGACTCTTGTTCTTCCAAATCATTATCTGTTAATATCATATCATCGACATATAGAATTAGTGCAGTAATCAAATTTCCTCAATGTTTAAGAAATAAGGTACGATCAGCACTACTCTGAACATAACCACAAATCTTCATTGATTTAGTAAATCAACCAAACCAATCTCGGGGGGATTGTTTCAGTCCGTATAAGGCTTTATGCAACCTGCATACTTTATTTGTTCCTGCATATGCCTTTACACCAGGAGGAGGATCCATATATACCTCCTCAACTAAATCTCCATGCAAGAAAGCATTTTTTACATCAAATTAAAGTAAAGGCCAATTTTTATTTGCTGCAATAGACAATAAGACTCTCACAGTATTTAATTTAGCCACAGGTGAAAAGGTCTCCTGGTAATCTACCCCATATAATTGTGTATACCCCTTAGCCACCAAGCGGGATTTATGTCTTTCCACACTACCATCTGCATGATGTTTAATTACAAAAACCCAACGACACCCCCACAGTCCTCTTTCCTACAGGCAAGTCAACTAAAGTCCACATCCCATTAGCTTCCAACACCCCCATTTCTTCCTCCATAGCCTTAGTCCATTTTGGGTCTTCTAATGCTATTTGCACATCACTAGGAATAGAGAAAGAGGATACACTAGACACAAATAATGCATAAGAACCATTTAACTTGTGAGTAGAGACAAAATTCACCATAGGATATTTAGACTTGAATGAAATTTCAGGCTCATATCTAGTAGTTGGTTTCAATCTATTAGCATGAACAGGTAATTGATAATTAGAACGAAAAGAAACTTGTTTGGTTCAGACTGGTTTGAGATAGCTAAGTTAAGAGGACATACCTTAGAAGGAGACATTGGTTGTGCTAAAAAAGAAGAAGGAGATGTACTATCTAGATTCTGCTCACCTGAATTATTATTATGTGCAATACAACTGAGAATAGGACGTTCATCAAACATCAGATATTGCGATTCCATTGACAAATCCTTTACTTCTATGTCATTTCCCCCCTGAAGTAAAGTGCTAGATTTATAAATCATTTCATGTTCATTAAAGACAGCATCCATAGTTACAAACACCTTATTAGAAGAGGGGTGATATGCTTTATACCCTTTTTGTTTAGTACCATAGCCAAGAAACACACATTTAAGTGAGTGTGGAGTCAGTTTAGTGCGCTGGTGAGCAAACAACTGGGCATAGGAAACATAACTGGGCTGAATCGCACTATAGAGGGTAGATCATGATATTTAGAAAGTTCTTGTAGAGGAGTTTGATATTGTAAAACATATGTGGGAGTCCGATTCATTAGGTAAACAGCAGTGGTAATTGCCTCAGTCCAAAAAGTAAGTGGAACATCACTATCAATTAAAGAGCTCTAGCAACATTTAAAATATGTTTATTTCAATGTTCAGAAATGCCATTCTATTGAGGAGAGTACACACAAGAAGTCTGATGTTGAATACCCTTCTCTTTAAATAAGTTTTGGATAACATTTGACATATACTCACTACCATTATCTGATCAAAACATTTTAATCACAGAATAAAATTGAGTCTCAATGAAATGGACAAAATTACGAATTATATCAAAAACCTCACTTTTAGATTTCATCAAAAATAACCAAGTCATTCGAGTTTTATCATCTGTAAAAATGATAAACCATCGCATACCATTGTAAGAAGTGGTAGGTGAAGGACCCCATATGTCAGTATGAATGAGATCAAAAGGCAAGGTAGATATAAATTCAAACAATGAAAAAAAATAGTACGATGATTTTTTGTCAAAATGCAAGTCTCACAAAAAAAAGATAACGTAAATCCTTTGAACATGGAAGGAAACAAATGTTTCAAATAAGCAAAAGATGGGTGACCTAAACGTCTATGCCATGCCCAAATATTAATTTTATTTTGTTCAAAGTGATGACTACTAGCAAGATGAGCAACTGAACCAGTCGAATTTGGAATAAAATCCAAAAAGTATAGCCCATTCTTTTCCCTACCACTGCCAATCGTCTTCAAAGTGCGGTTGTCCTAAAACACACAATCAATAGACAAAAATAATGCTGTGCAATTACGGGATTTGGTAATTTGGCTAATAGATAAAAAGCTACAATCAAGGTCAGGCACCTAAAGTACGTCATTAAGAGCAAGAGAACAAGAGATTTTGATTTTACCAATACCCTCAACTTTTGATGATTCACCATTAGCAGTAACAATGACTGTTTTGGATACAGAAGAAGAAAGGTCAGTGAATTTTTCTCTATCACATGTCATATGATCAAATGCACCAGTATCAATAATCCAGTCTCTACTACTAGTAACAGCTTTAGCAATATCAAATTTAGAAATACCTGTCTTTGCTATCAAACTAGTTGTGATCATATTGTTTGACTTCAAATTAGTAAGTTCTCTAGAATCCTTCCTGCCACTGTCACTTTTATTCTTTAAAGCCATGAAGCTTGAAGCATTTTTCAACCACATGATTATCCTTTTTACAGTGTGTACAAAATCGTAACCCCTTTTTATCATTTTTACGAACAGCTAGTGCCACACCATCATTAACAATAATAGAATCATTCATGACCTCTACGTGATTTGCTTCAGAGCATACAGTTGTATATGCACTTTGCAAGCTAGGCAATGGTTTGGTAGCTAAGATCCTTCCTCTAACACCATCAAGATGAGGATCTAGATCAGCAAGAAAGATATAAACCCTTTATGCACTAACCACCTTGTTATACATTTCAACATCATCTGAACACTTTATATGACACTTGTCAATGGCATCAGCTTCTTGCCACAATTTTTGAAGACGTTCAAAATAAGAAATAATAGAACCCCCATTTTGACATAAATTGACAATTTCACATTATTATTTATAAGCTCGAGAAGCATCTTCACTTACAGAGTATATCTCATAAGCAATTTCCCAAATTTCTTTCGCTGTTGACAAATGAAGAAATAAGGAACGAACCTCCTTTGTCATTGAGTCAAGCAACCACGATTTAATAAGGCAATTCTCATCTTCCTAGGATTTATACTCTTCAGATGCAGTATCTAATAGGGCAACTTTGGAACCTGAAATGTACCCCCATCGTTTGCGGCCTCTGAGTTTATTTTGGGTGTTTAATGCCCATTCAATATAATTGGTACCATCTAGTTTTTCAAGGGTAAGGGTAGAAGAAAGCTCCTGCATTTGTATAGCAGAAGAGCTGGAATCAGTAGGCAGGATAGGGTATATCTAGAATCAATTATTTTGCTATGATACCATGCCAAATATAACAACAGTAATAGGAAAAAAGGAATTGAAGTTTCCCGTATGTTTTCATCTAGAGCTTTACAAGTTATATATAACACTATGTATAACGAAAAGTGCCTAATCTACCGTAAATTCAAAATACACAATCCTTATCTAATAATTCAAATCATTCTTATCCTTTAATTCAAATCATTCTTATCTTTTAGTATCCTTAACATACTCCTCCACCAACAAGTCCAATCGCCAATGCTACCGTGTCTGTGAGCCCTTCGGCCAGCCAATAACCTTGGTAGTTCGATACTAAGATGTTGCATTATGCAACATCCAACTTACCAATCTCTAAACCTACTCTGATTATGGTTATGAAACATCCAATCTCACCAATCCCTAAACCTACTTTGACTATGGTGGTCCAAATGAGATCTTCTTATGTGATGGTAACAACCTTCCCGTCTCCTACATGGTCTCACAAAAATAGACAGCCCACACTGAACACTTTCCTTATCCAATATTTTGCATGTTCCACTACAAGAAAAATATAGTTTATGCACGAAAATTACTGACAGAATGTGTTCGTCGGAAAGCTTCGTTAGCTACATAATGTGTTCGTTACATTTACCGACGGACCAAGGCGTCAGAGATACAACTGTAGGTAATAATTTGGGATGAACAATAGAATGGTTGTCGCAAATTTACCAACGAAAATTTTGTGTACCGTCGATGAATATACCGATGGTTATTTTGTGTTGTCTTCAATTGGTAAATTATGGACAGATTTGGTTATTCTGTCAGTTAATTCATATTGTCATTGCTGATGGTTATTTGTTTTCCGTCAACAAATCAATAGATTTTACCAACAAACTTTATTTTTCTGTCGGTAATTTTCTTGCTAATTACTGCTTTTCTTGTAGTGTTCCATGTCTACGTCGTAATCTGATTTCTATAACCCATTTGTGTAAAAATAACAAAGCCTTTGTTGAATTCTTTTTATCTCATTTTCTTGTGAAGAATCTTTGCACAGGGACATCTCCACTGCGAGGGGAGAACACTAACGATTTTTACAGTACTTACTATATTTGCCTTAACCTCAAATTAATGTCACCACTAAGACATCTCTGACTGATTGGCATCATGAACTCAACCATCCTTCTAATGAAGTGCTACGTTTAGTTCTTAAAAGTAATGATCTTGTACCCCAATCCTTTTAAAATCCAGATTTCTTTTGTACCTCTTATACTATCAATAAAAGTTATAAATTGTCTTTTGCTAAAAATTCTCTCACTAGCACTCATCCCTTAAAACTTATCCACAGTGATGTTTGAGGACCCACTACACACTCTGTTAATGGCTACGCTTATTCTATTATTTTGCTAGACCAGTTCACCAAATATACATGGATTTATCCTATCAAGACTAATCGAACACTTCTGCCATCTTTACAAAATTTAAAGAGCCAGTTGAAAATTTTGTTCCATCGTCAGATTCATCCAGTGTTCTTTGACAATAGGGTTAAGTATCAAAAATTCGTACCACTTTGTAGTTCTCGTGGTATCTCTCATTGCCTTATACCCCTTAACATAATTCCATCACTAAGTGGTTGATTAGTAAACAATTGTTTGGAAGGTATATGACCATAATTGAGTGGGAGAGTGGCAAAGTGGAGTAATGAGAGGCTAGTTTCTACTACATAACCATTATACACCTTCCAAAAAGTTGTCTACCTAATCAACCACTTACCTTCATTATGTAGTAGAAACTAGCCTCTTATTACTCCACTTTGCGCCTCTCCCACTCAACTATGGTCATATACCTTCCAAACAGTTGTCTACCTAATCAACTACTTAACTTCATCCATTCTTTCCTTCAACACTCCTTCTTTAATCGACCTCCCACTTATAGGTGACTTAAATGTAGTGCATAGCATGACTTAATTATGTCCTCAAACATGAAAGTGAATAAAAGAAGAAAAGATGAGAAATACCTATTTTGCTATCCATAACTTTAATCAAGCTTTTCGATGCCAAAACCTTCACATTTTCACGACGATCTTTACGAAAGTTGATCAACCAGGTGTCATTAATGTCTTTCTGCAACTTTTTTAACACGTGAACCTCTTAACGAGTCAGAGAATCCAATCGTTCACATCTTACTTAAGCCCTGCAAGAGGTTTTAATCTTATACATATAACATCCATACTGGGCCTCTCCATCACATACTCAATACATGTCTAGCCTACACTGATTAAGGTGCATTTTCTTTGCTAGACAGACCGTTAACCCAAATCTTTTATCAGGCTACTTTATTATCTTTTAACCAGATCAAATTTAATTTGCTTAATCGTGAATTTATTAAAACCATAAAAACGTAATGTCCAATATTTGGAAAATTTCTAACATTCTTCTCCTTGGAAAAAATTAATTACAGTAGTTGTAACAGTAATAAAAATAGTAAAAATGGTCAAGTTAAATCAATGTATAGGTCGACCAAGTTTAAAAAAACATTTGATTTAAAGATAATGAAAGTCTATCATTCTATCACATAAGGCTTTCGATATGAGAAAATATCAAATGCGTGTGTCATAGATCCAACACCATTACGCATATCTGATATCTCACTAACATGAATGAGAAAATGGAGTGTAGCAACTTAAGATGATACTAGTATATCTTAAATTTATCATCTTTTTGTTTGTAGGTCTCAATTTCTCTGAACTTTAAGTTAAATTGCATCATAGAAATTTGTTTTCTTTCACTGAATGCTAAACTACATTAGAAAGAACCCTTATGGGATTAAACACTTATATCCCCTATTTCATATCAAAATTCATGTATTTATACATGTATCTATATGTGTCCTAATGATATAGGCTTAAGGCTAATCTGTATATATATGCCCAATAACTTTCAAATTGCTTAAGATCAATACATATCTTAAGACTTTCACTTGTATCACAACAATATATAACATGTATAACTGAGAGCAAAATGGTGATCATCTTTATTCATAAAGCATGCTATCATAATGAGCAAACATAGTGAATATACGATGAGCAAACATAGTGATCTCTAACTAACAATGTCTAAAGACTTCAATACATCTATACTGTATACATGTCTCTCAAATCATGTAGGTGAAGTTCTTTAGTCAAATGATTAACAAAAATATCCTTAGTCCTCAAATGCTCTACCTCAATATCACCTTTTTGTATCAATTCCTTGAAGGTTAAATACTTGACCTTTAAATGCTTAGACCCTATGATGTTCTTATTGCTTTTATTGAATAACATAGCAGAAAGATTATCACAATATAAATAAATAGGTCTAGCCACTGAATCAACCATAAAAACTCATAAATCAAGTTCCTGAGCTAAATCGCCTATATGGCACCCCCATAGCAATGCCAAACACTCTGTATACATAGTCAAGGAAGTCACCAGTGTTTGCTTGACACTCTTTCATAATACTATACCATTTGTTAACATAAAGGTATATCCTGATGTGGAATTTCTATCATCTAGACATATAGCAAAATTCAAATCTGTATACCCAATGAGGTTTAAATTATCGACCCTTCTATTTGTCAATATATAATCCTTAGTTTCCTTTAAATATCTCAACATTCATAGGTTAGATAGATATTTACCTAACAGTCCAACAGTAAATGCAATGTTTGGTCTAGTGCACACCTAGGCATATATTAAGCTACCAATAGTACTAGTATAAGGCATATTCTTCGTAGTCTCTCTCTTTGCATCATTATTTGGACACTGTGCTAAGGACAATCTCTCATCATGAAAGATAAGTGTTACAACAGGTTTACAATCAGGCATATTAAACCTTTACAGTACGTTCTCAATGTATGCTTTCTTTGAGAGGCTCAATGAGTGTCGAGACCTCTCCTTGTAAATTTGAATGCCTAAGACAAAAGATGCTTCTCCAAGGTCCTTCATATGAAAATGCTTAACTAAAAGTTCTTTAACCTTATGTAAAATGGTCAAGTCATTTGATGCATGCAAGATATCATCCACATACAAAAGTTAAAAGATAACTTTGCTCCCCCTTACCTTGTAATATAAGCACCTTTCAACTTTATTTTCCAAGTCAAAAGAGGTAACAACCTCATTAAACTTAAGGTACCACTATCTGTAAGCTTTTTTCAAACCATATATTGATTTTCTCAGTTTACAAACCTTATCAACATTTTCTTGATCCTTAAATACTTTAGGTTGCTCTATATAGACCTCTTCACAAAGGTCCACATTTAAGAAAGCAGTTTTAACATCCATCTGATGTAGATCCATATTATAATAAGCTACTATTGTCATAATCACTTTAAATGCATCCTTATAGGATACTAGAGAAAAGGTAATATTAAAGTCAATCCCTTCTCTTTCAGTGAATCCTCTAGCAACCATCTAAGCTTTAAACTGCTCAACTTTACCTTGAGAGTCCTTTTTGGTCTTGATAAGCCATTTACAACTGATAGGTTTGAAATTTTAAGGTAAATTAACAATCTCCCTTACCTTATTAAACTTTATGGATTACATCTCATCTTTCATTGCATCCCACCACAAATCTACATGAGGTCCAAAACCAGCTTATAAAAAAGTAACTAGATTGACAACATCTCCAATATTATAGTCTTGTTCACTCAAATAGACTATGTAATTAGATGAAATAGTATTTCTTCTCACTTTAGTGGATCTTCTTAATTGAACTAGTTCTTGTACCTTAGAAACCTCAATTTGTACAAGAAACACTAGTTCCGACTATATGAGTGATGGGAAATAATTGTAGTATCTGTTGTGTTATCTTCTAAAGGGTAACAAGGACCATCGTCATCATGTTCCAAAAACTTAACTATTTGAGACTAAAAATCTAGACCTTCCTTCTCCTCATTAAAATCTATATCCCTTAAAGTGGTTTGGATTTCTAATAAAATAGCTATGAGTAGAACGAGAATGTAACTTATTTTCATAAGGATTATATAGATGTACATCAGCAGGGTAGCCCCCAACAAAAATGTGGGCAAGGTTAGGTTTCCAGCCTTTCTAGAGTTTAAATGGTTTCTTCAATATTGATTTAATTGGAACTCTATCAGGTGTGTACAAGGTAGTCGTTATGGCTTTACCCTAAAGGTAATAAGGTAGGTTAGTCCTACTCTGCATCGATCTCATCATGTCCTTTAGGGTGTAATTACGTCTTTCGACCACATCATTTTGCTCAGGACTACCTGGCATAGTAAAATGAGCCACTATTCTTATGATTCCACATATTTGGCAAATGGACCTTTTTCTTATCTTGAAAACCTATGTTTGCAATAATATACTCTTCCATAGTCAAACTAGACAATCTTGATAGACTGTTGGACCCCGTCTCCGAGGCCCAACATTCGGAAACACACAAGCATAGAAGACCCAAAACTGACAACATACTAACCACAATTTGGGGGACTTATAATAGAAATTTCATATCGGCTTCTTAGGGACATTTGTTCCTCATATTATAACAATTCTAACGCCACTGAAAACGCTCAATTTGGATTAGAAATGAAGAAGTTATGACCAAAATACTGTTTTAAAGAAAACAAACCAAGAATGCTATATCCCACTTCATGTCAGAAATTGAAAATCTTAGAGGTAAAATTACAGCTCGGCTCCTTCATACAACTTGTAGATCCATGTCT
>JANIJH010010553.1:0-12375 GCA_024520975.1 Erythroxylum areolatum | reverse complement strand
ATGAATTGAGTGAACCATCGATGATGGTTCCTCACTGAGTTCGCAAAACTCACCCAAAATTTGCAATTATTTTTCAGAACTCGGAAGAATACCCCGTTAAGCAACGGGACTATGACGTCTGCTGGTTAATACAGTAGAGAAGTGGTCGGGATCAGTTCGGGTCTGCATTAGTGTATTTTTATTTCTCTGAATTTTTGTATTACTGATTTGGACAATTTGTAAGTTAACAGATTTGAAATAAATTGTATTTATGAAAAGGGCCCCATGGCCATTGATTTGTTTATGCAAATTATTTTCCGCATAAATTATCATGTGTGCGTATGTGTTGAAGAAAAAAAAATTTCACACTGAGTTTTGACTGAGTGATGTAGCACGCCACCCTCGCGGGGCACGGGCTCGGATATCACCATCGATGTCGGGTTCGGGTCATGCGGGAGTGGGGTGTTACATGCATAATTAGATTTTAATCTCTTCATACAATTTGTAGCCTTATTTCTCTAGTTTACTCCAAATAAAAAATCACTCCATTTAGATAACTACAGAGAAAGTTATACCTAAAATACCAAAGTATATGTAAGCTGTCAGGAAACTTTGCCGCGGCGAACTTTCCAGATAGTAGAATTCTACAACCTTCTCTTAAATGTTTACTGTGGTGAACTTTTACAGAAAACAATTCCTTTGAGTTGGCTACGATGAACTGAAAAGAGCTGGCTGCGGTGAACTCTACTGTGTTAATCAACTTCTTCTTCTTCCATTTTTTCCAAGATTTTCTCACTTTCATCTTATTCAATGAAGACATAACATAATAAAACCAATTCTTCTACTTCCATTTCAAATCATCACAACTCAAACAATTCAAATCTATATTCAAACACTAAAAACTGATGCATGCACTTGAAATCATTTTCAGCTTTCTTTCTCTACTGTATTTTCATCCTTACTACATTTGTTTCATTAACACTCATTCATCACAACCACTCAACTCATCCGAAACCTTTCTACTTCACTAAGTTTCTCTTTAAGCTACATGCAATCGCTATTACACCTCTACCTTTCTATTGTACAATATTACCAACCCATCTCATCATCACTTTCACTGAATCATTCAATTGATATAACTCATGCATATGTTTATTCTCAACACATAAGACATCATCCAACTAATGCATGTACTTATTTCCAATACATATCATCGGAATCATTCATAAAACTCAGAAAACTAAAACTTACTAACCTTGTTTTCAGAAAAATCACCAAGGTTTCAGTGATCGTTAAGGAGCAAGACTAGAGAGATTAGGACCAAATAATAGCTGGACCAACTTCTTTGTGTTGTAAATTACAATACTAATGTAGGAATCCAAAAACTAGTGTTTCGATGAAGAAGATTCATTGATTTTTCAAAGGACACCCACATAGGCCAAAGAACAACAAGGCTTCCGTGATTTTTCCTCTCCAACACAAGTACTCACGTGTGTTATTATCACATGTATTGCTACCAACTTGACACATGGCTCATTTCATATGAGCCATTTGTCATATACATAGAGTGCTACATGTCATTAAGCCATTGGTCTATTTCTCTTGATAATCCAAAATTTTCAGAAAATTCCTAAAATTCTAAAATAATGTCAATAATTTTCAAATAAATTTTCATCACTAATAAACCACAATTCTCCCTTAATCAAAATTCTAAAACCAATTACACCTGGAATGTCATGAATGCATGCACAAAAATTGTATGTGTCCAAAATGCTTATGCATAAATAAGCAAGTATTCAAATATGCAAAGCATAAAATGTAATGAATTTCCTTAATATTCTAAACCCTAGTATGAGGTGTTACAGATTCGTTCCCATTTCCATTTCGGAATAGGCAACGAATGTAATTTTCTAACTGGAGCCTGGTACTCAGCCTTAACCTGTTGCCAAGTTGTACATTAAGAAACAAACTCTGCTACTTGTTTTTTCATTTTCGGCCACCAGTAATGTTGTTTCAATATGTTATATATCTTGGTAGTACCAGGATGCATAGCATAAGCCGTTACATGAGCTTCCTCCAAAATCTCTTTCCTCAAATTATCAACTTTGGGTACACATAATCTTTGCTTTAACCATAGTGTATCTCATTAACTTCAAATTCAGATTCCGACTTCACTTTCAACTTCTCAATTAACTTCACTAAGTCTGAATATCTATTATGAGCCTCTTTAATTTTTTCAAGCAATACCGGTCTCAACTTCAATGTAGCTATCAATGTTTCATTCTTCTCTACATTCAATTCAACGTTCAGTGATCTCAAATGAACTAGGCTTGGTAACCTCGATAACTGTACTTGTGCCACACTGCTATTGGACTTCCGACATAACGCATCAACTACCACATTAGCTTTACCAGGATGATACTTAATTGTGCAATCATAATCTTTCGACGATTTGATCCATTGCCTCTGTCTCATATTTAACTCTTTCTGACTCAACGGATACTTCAAACTTTTATGATAAATAAATACTTGAAAAGTTTCACCATACAGGTAGTGCCTCCAAATCTTCAAAGCAAATACTACTACAGCAAGTTCCAAATTGTAAACTAGATAATTAAGCTTATAAGACCTCAAATGTCTCGATGCGTGTGCTATTACTTTGCCATACTGCATCAGTACACAGCCTAAATCACTATACACAACATAATCTCCAGAGCAAGATGGAATAGCTAACACCGGTGTTGTAGTTAACCGATGCTTTACCTCCTCAAAACTCCTATGACACTCATCACTCCAATTGAAAGGAACATTCTTTCTCAAAAGTTTTGTAAGGAGGCTGAGATTAATGAAAACTCCTCAACAAATCTTTTGTAATAGCCAGCTAATCCAAGGAAACTCCAGATCTCAGACACATTTCGCAAAGCCTCCCACTTCATCACTGCTTCTATTTTCTTGGGATCAACTTGAATACCCTATCCAGACACGATGTGACCTAGAAATACTACTTGATCAAGCCAAAATGTGCACTTACTAAACTTGGCATATAATTGTTTCTCCCTCATTATCTGGAGAACCAATCTCATATATGCATAAGGATCTTCCCTACACTTCGAGTACACCAAAATGTCATCAATAAAGACAATTACAAAACAATCCAAATAAAGTTGAAATATCTTATTCATTAAGGCCATAAAAGCTATCAGGGCATTAGTCAATCCAAACGACATCACCAAAAACTCGAAGTGCTCATATCTTGCTATAAATGCACTCTTCACTACATCCGCCTCAGCTATTTTCAATTGATAATATTTTGATCTCAAGTATAGCTTTATGAACACCTGAGCTCCCTGTAATTGATCAAACAAATCATCGATCCTCAACAGTGGATACTTATTTTTAACTGTTACCTGATTCAACTACCGATAATTAATACACAATCTAAGAGTTCCATCCTTCTTCTTCATAAACAATACTAGAGCTCCCCAAGGTGACACACTGCGTTCAATAAAACCCTTATCTATCAACTCCTATAATTGGATCTTCAGTTCCTTTAGTTGCATAGATGTCATCCTATATAGAGGAAATTGATCTAGGAGCAGTACTTGGAATAATATTAATAATAAACTTCGTCTCCCTTTCTGGGGTTAATCCCGGTAGTTCAGCAGGAAACACATCTAGAAATTTCCTAATAATAGGAATATCCTGAATGGTTTGTTCAATCTGGGTATCAACTATGTGGGCCAAATAAGCCTCGGATCAGTCTCAAAGCACTCATGCATGAAATTAGTCGTGCTGGCACTACCTGACTAACTCCTCAAAACACTACTCTCAATTGGTTAGGGGATTCAAGAACTACCTCCTTAGTATAACAATTCATCACTGCCCTATAAGCAGTGAGTCAATCCATGCCTAAGATGAGGTCTATCTCTCTCAACTGTAGTAGGATCAAATCAGCTTCGAACTCTGCCTGATCAATCCGAACTAAGCACCTTTTACATACCTCACCAATCACTATTGTGCTACCCATTGGAGTACTTACCACTAAACTAGTATTCAACATTTCTCTCTTACAATGTAATCTAGATGTCAAATGTTATGTGATGAATGAATGTGTAGATCCTAGATCTACTAATGCAAATGCTTCAAAATTAAAAACATTCAACATACCTGCTAGCAAATCTGGGGAGTTCTGTGCCTCTTATCTGGTAATGACATAAACCCTGGCCTGAGATTGCGACTGATTACTCCGTACCTCAGTCCTGGCACTGGGCCCTGCTAACTAGATTCTGCCTCTACCTCTGCTTCTTTGTGTGGCTCTACTAGCTCTACTCTGCTGAACCTTTGTCTTTGACATTGCTCCTCCTCTAACTCCAGACTATGGTCCTAAAATCTTAGGACAATCTCTGATCATATGGTCTATAGAACCACAACAAAAACAAGCTCCTGTGTACCTTCAACATTCACCACCATGCTTTTTACCACAATGCTCACACTCAGGTAGTTGTTGTGACTGGTTGGAGGACATTTTTCCTCTACCTCTCTTAAACTGAACAAATCCACCCCTTGATCGGAATCCAGATTATCTCGATCTAGGCTGGAATCGAGACGATTTATTTTGATACTTTCTGAAGCTTCTGCCAAAAGCAGTCTGAGATTCATCCTGCCTCTTGCCTCTAACCTCCTGTTTATACTCTCCCTAACCAACCTTTAACAACTGTTCAATTTTGATTGAGGCCGCTCAGAGTTATGTTAAACTGCCCAAATTAGAAATAGTTAGCCTTGTTCTGATTTCCATGTTCAAACTGTCTACATTTATCTTCTTCAGTTGGGATCAATGCAGTTGCTTATCCTATTAACTCGTTGAATTTTATCTCATACTTTGCCACTATGAGTCTGCCTTGCTTTAGGTCTAAAAATTCTTTCATCTTCCAATCCATATAAATCTTTGGCATATAATTCTCTAGTAATACCCTTAGAAAATCTTCCCAGGTCAAACTACAATGTCTGGTGGTACTGCTTGGTACAGTCTTCCACCACTGGCATGCGGGACCTTGTAGTAATGAGACCGCATAATCAAATCTTTTATCTATCTCACAGTCCATCTGGTCGAACACTCTTTCCATTATTTATAACCACCCTTCTGCCTGAGCCGAGTCTGTACTTCCATGGAAGTCCACAACTCCCTGCTTTCTCAATTTATCGTATCTTCTTTCTCACCTCACAGGAATTCTTGGAGGCATTTGAGCAAACTCAGGTATAGGAGACTCTACATTGGCTCCTATAGACTCCATGTCAGCTAACTCTCCAATTTGATCTCCTATGGAAGGTGACCTATAACAAACAAAAGTTGTGATCACTTTCTAAATCTCTCACTATTGATCATATTGTGTCCCTAAAGATGCCAAAATATGCTCTGATACCAAAAATGTAACATCCTATTACCATAAAGTATATACCTGAACATCCAAGGACATTCAAGCATATATCCTACGATAATGGATAGAGCAAAAACATATCCAACTTACACATGGCATCAACTAACTAATTAAAAGTCATGAATATTTAAAGCCTTTCATTACATTCATTCAAGAAACTTTACACTGTATTTTACTAACTTTATACAAGTTCTAGACAAAAACTACAAAATACAAAATTGCAGCTCTTCTGATGTCAACTGACAGATCTCTGAGTTATAACTAGTCTAAAATGTTCCTCTAGTCCAGATTAAGAAACTAGGTCTCCCGTCTCGTACCTAAAAAGCCACGTTGCAATTTTTGATGAGTTTTGTGAACTCAATGAGCGAACCATCATTGATGATTTCACCCAGGTCATATACACAAATCACATATTTCATAAATATTCATTCAGAGCATCCAAATTCCAAATACTTACAATAACATGTCATAACATATAATCACACAATTCATATAGTCAAATAGTTCATATCGATTTATCATTTATTTCAACTTTGCAAATCATTCAATGAATTTCAATCAAATATGAATGTTATTTGTATCAGACTTAGATACGTTCATATTATTGTGATCGAGTGCCTGTCATATACTATACAAATATTAGCCCATAGGGCTCAGTTAGAACATAATCATGGAGTATAGCACTACGTGCAGAAATTATGGAGCAAAGCTCTACGTGCAAGAGCTTTCATACTGGCTACTCCAATCACAACGCCTTTATCTGAGCATGCATTTTATGAAATGCATCAAATACAGATTATGCCATGTATAATAATCATATATAATGCACAGTCAGAACCTCATAATCATCGGACCTAAGTTCGGCATTCAACTTAGGTTGAGAATTCAAATATCATTCCAAATTCAAATACCCATAGGACACTTCCAACACATTCCCAAATATTAAACTCCTCAAACTTTAAGTCCGGATTTCATAAACAAATCATAAACAGTTAATATTTGAAACAATCAATCCTAGGAAAATCATCTATGTTGACTCACAGTACGCTTCAATATGTTATTATTTGGATGGTTTGGCAATGTCTGACTGTCTTCCAACATGCTCCTCTAAATCATACAAAACACATTTACAAATATTACACTTTTGCTCAAATGTATAAATATTTCCTTCTGCACATCTATGTATATCAAAACTGCACAATGCATATTCAATGACAAATCCAGGTATCTTATCAAATTATTATTACTAGAACATTTAGATATCAAAAACCTGATAAATAAAATTTGTAATTAGGGTTTGGGTCACAATAAAACAATGTGGAACCAATTTTATAATCCAATTGATCATTTGAAATATTTCTTACAACACACCTTCGGGTCAACTTTGCATGATCATTCAGATAAGGTAATTGACACTATTAGGCAACACTTCCTTCTAGAAAGTTTTTCTCCAATGTCTTAAGATTCTAATAACACCAAAATCATATAATTTGATTCAGAAATCTGAAAGTGATACTCAATTTACATTAGACTATTCTTAAAAAATAATTGTACTTTGTATTCAAATTCAAGTCAACTTTTGCCATTCTTAATGACAAAATTAAAATTTGATCTCTGCAGACAATTTGTATCCCTATGGCTCTATTTCATATCAAATTAATAATAATTCCATTTGGATGCCTATTGATCAAAATATAATCAAAATACCGAAGCATGTTCAGTAAAATATTCCAGTTCATACTATTCCAACAAATTCTCTCACTTTCATTCAATCAATCTATTTCAAATAAATTTAGAAAGCTACCAATTTTTTATGGAGAGGTAGAACAATGTGTTACGAATCCATTGGTTCAAGTCTCATGTCATTTGGATATCGAGAGCAAAATTTATAACAAAAATATCAAAGGATGTTCAACTTTTAGAAAAATAATTGAAAGTCGCGATCGTGCAGAGTTTCATCTCTTGGTCGCGATCGTGCATCTGCATGATCGCAAGATCACCCAAATGTCTGTGATGTCACAATCGTGGTTATGACCCTTTCTCATTACTACTACAAATTTACTTGTGCAGAGTTAGTTTTTATTTTTTGGGTATTCAACATCTATCAAGTATTGATGTTTTATATAGCACTTAAAACTTGTTAGAATTACATTTTGATACGAAAAGAAATGGGGAGAGAAAGTATTATCTTAGGTTCTAAAATCATAAGGAACAAATATAGTATAATGTTATCACAAGAACATTATGTTGAGAAATTTCTTAAAGTTCAATTATTTTGATGTGAGACCAATTTGTACTCTTTATAATGCCAACACTCATTTAGTTAAAAATAAAAGCGATGATATGGCTCAAACTGAGTACGCTCAGATTAGCGAGAGTCATATGCATTTAATGAACTTTACAAAATTTGATATAACTTATGTTGTGTGTAAACTAACTAGGTATACTAACAATCCTACCCATGATTATCGAGTTGCTTTAGTTAGACTAATGGAATATTTAAGAAGTACTATTAACTATAGTATTTTGTATAATGAATTTCTTATTGTATTAGAAGGATAAAGTGATGCTAATTGGATCTTTGATTTAGATAGATAAAATCTACTAGTGGTTATGTATTTAATCTTAGTAGAGGTGCAATAACTTGGAAGTTAGTAAAATAGAGTATTATTGCCAAATCGACGATGGAACAAGAATTTGCAGAAAATGAGGTTGAACGGTTAAGAACTTCTTAGAAAATATTCTTTTAGGAATAAAACCAACACCTTCTGTGTTTATAAATTGTGATTGCAAGGTTGCAATAGTGATTGTAAAGAATAAAACCTTTAATGGAAAAAATAGTAACATTCGCTTAAGACAAGATTATAATTATATCCATTGTAAAGTCATAAATGAATTTGGTTGATCCTCTGAATAAACCTTAAGGAATAAATATTTGAAACATCAAGAGGAATGGGACTAAAGCCAGTATAAGATATCAACAATGTTAGTAATCTAACCTATGTGATTGACGATCCCATGGATTAGGTTCATATAGGTATAATAAAATCATTGATAGATTTTGAAAGGCACCATCAAATGTTTAAATCCCTCCTATAATGTGTGATTAGTGCTAAATTATAGCTTAATTAAATGAGAATGAGCTAAGCTCTTATTAAATTCCATATCCCTTATAGGTGGTGTCCTTGATTGTAGTATACACTTAATCAAATCACCTATATGAGTGGTAATGGGGCCTTTCTTATGAGAATTTGGCTAATCTCTAGAGTACTCATGAATAATCAGGGGCATGCATGGCCTATTAGCGTAAACATGTGGTGAGCAGTTGATATGGTGGACGTATAATATGGCTAATTACAATATACGGTGTTGGTTTATAGGAACTTAAAGATTCACTAATAGTGCTGTGAATTGTGACTTATTAAGTCTAGTCTCTGGTTCATAGTCTGCACATAATAAATTTGAATTGTTACACTCTAAATTTAATCCAGCAGTATTTAATTATTCTTTTTATATATTTTCTTTCTAAATAAATGGAGGATCGTTGTGGAATTGGTTTCTTATTTCAAAGGTCTTTAGATAAATCTACATTTTACTTATTCTAAATTTAGCTATACTTATCCAAAAAACGTGTGCTAAAGTTGACTCAAACTATATCTATTTTTATATACATTAGGTATCCCAGCTTTTGTTGGACTAATCCTAAGCCCCTAAGACCCTACCCCAAGAGTCTTAGAGGATATAAATCTGGAACTCTAAGATCCCTCAGGTTCTTACGTAACCTATATACTTCTGCACACAAAGAGTCATCACATACTGATTGATCAGCCGTTGATTGATCATTGGCCTTACTCAGCATCATGTTTCTAACAGCCTTAGGTTTCCTAGTAGCTCCAACTCCCACACTGTTGGTGGAAGTGAGGCGTCTGTAATTGATCCGACCAAAGAGCATGCCCAAGAGGCTAAAGGATCATCAACAGAGAAAATTTCCTTTTCTCCTCCTTTTTTACTGACTCTAACTCAAGACCTCCTACAAAAGGCTATAGTTTAGTTAGTATCCAAATTTAGAAAAATCGTGAGTATTTAAATAGACAAGGGTTTATCTTCTGTTAGATAATTCTTCTCTTTGAAAATAAAACTGTATCTACTGTTCTAACTTCCTTCGATATAAGAAAAGCATGTTGAATCCTGAAGAATCACCATCAATATAAATTGTTGAGGTTGAATAAATTCTTAAAGACAATTTTTTTTAATTTATTGCTCAACCTCATGTTATTTTATTGTTTTAATTTTTTATATTATAATTTACTTTCACATTATTGGTCTTTTTATAATCTGACCATTAACTAAACAATCAAGTAAAATTGGGAACTTTATATCATGTTTCGTTGATAACTACTCCATCCAAGGCAAGCGGGTAAAATCAAGTGGTGTGGGTGCAGCTACTCATCAAATTTGCTTGTAATAAGATAACTCTAATTGAAATCATCAAATGTTGCTTAGGTGACATTATTAAAGAAAGAAAGGAAGAAAATTACAATGGTGTTGGATGCTGTATGAACCATATATTTTGTGACGGTTCACTCTTCAAGATTTTGAAGACATGGAACGACGACGAGTGAAAGTACATATATGTGCGTGGGCGTGTCGCACAGGCTAGAAGCTTCTTTACCTCCTTAACAAGTCAAATTTCTCTTATAAAGATTCTTATTGTCATGGTAGCTGCATTTATACCCCAATCATGTTCAACTTTTTGGGCATATTGACAAACCAAATTGAACCAAAATCTCTAACATTTCCCTCATCAGTTATTTCTACTTAAGACTTTTATGAAATTTGTCAGGCTCAAATTCTTTTGACATGGGTAGTTTGGACATCAACTTCATGCTTATTTCTTCCCATTCATGGCTTATGGCCAAGTTATTTGCTTTATAAGGCCTGAAGCCCACAATTATCACCACTCCTCTGAACGCAACCCTTTTTTCCAAAACAATTCAAAGGACCAAGAACTCTACTCTCGATATCGATATTAAAATCCTGAAATTTCCTTCAAATGAGGCAGTTTTCCCTAAGGATACGAGAACATCGACTCAAATCACCTCTTGTGAAAATGGTTTCAATTGATTAACAAATTTTTCTTAGCCACAGCTATGCTTCAACAACCTCTTGAAGAGCTCCTACAAGAGCACTGCCCTAATTGTCTTCTTGCTAATGTGTTCTTTCCTTAGGCCACAAGCTGCTTCCAAAATTGGGCTTCCAAGGCTAGTGTTTCATGGAACAAGTTTCTTCTCATTAGTGTATCAAATTACACCAGCCACACAAGAAAGCTCCGTCAGACGATGAGTTCTTTCTTGTGCCTAATCTTCTAGGGGACATCAACTTAACTAGAAAGCAATTGTCAGACGTGTTGGGAAAATTGGGTAATTTTTTCCTCTAAGGTAAACAACTAGTGAAGTGAACCAATTCAGTAATATCCAGGAAAGACCGTCAAATGGACTTCTAAGACAGTATTACCATTCCACGTAAAATCTCAGGAAAGGACGGAGACGTCACAAACGGTCCCATTTAAAACTCGACCTCCTAGACAGAAAATACGTGCACGGTGTATTTATTACAACCTAACTCATTTACACACACAAATAGTAAATATACCCAAATAAATTGAACATAACACTACAAATATACCCGACAAATAATATTGAATACTACACTACAACTTGAAAAGAAACAAAAAAATAAATGCAGAATAATAAAAGCGATAAGAAAGAACACACCCAAAAATTTGATAATGGAGTTTGACCAAATGCGCCTAGTCTTCGAGCACCTCTCAAATGACCCGCTTTTATTTAAATATGGGAGAAGAGATACAAATTTGGGATAGATATCAATGGGAGGGGAGAGCTCTTCTTTTATAGCTCTCAAACCATTTGGTAATCTATCAATATAGGATAAAAAATTTGTACTAGTAACCCACCAATGTGGGATCAAAACATTGATGCCAAAAGATAACAAATCTCCACCTTGGCATAATTTTTGGTCCCACCAAATACAAATCTTCTCAATCAAACAAAAATAAAACGGTCTTTGTAGTGCTTCCAAATTTACATCGTCAGGCGCAAACTCAAAGGTGCAGGATATTGACCAAGTCTAAACAATGTTCAAACTTGGCTCTTATAACCACCTTGGTCAGCATATCTGTAAGATTCTCTGTAGTCCAAATCTTCTAAATAAGTGTCTCCTCTTCTTCTAGAATTTCCTGCACAAAGTGATAGCGAACATCAATGTACTTCGTCTTTGCATGAAAGACTTGATTCTTTGCTAAATGAATACACTCTAACTTTCAGTATATACCTCAAGTTGTTTATGATCAACTCCCAAGTCTTTAAGTAAACCACGAAGCCAAATTGTCTCTTTCACAGCTTCTGTAATAGCCATATACTCTGCCTCTGTTATAGACAAAGCCACCGTTGACTGCAAAGTAGATTTCCAACTAACCGATGCCTTCGCTAAAGTGAACAAATAGCCAGTTGTAGACTTTCGCTTATCTAAGTCACCTGCATAGTTAGAATTGCAATATCCAACTATGCGTTGACCAAGTAATTCATCCTGCTCAAATGTTAAACCAACATCTACGGTATCTCGGATATATCGTAAAATCTATTTCACAACTTGCCAATGAACCTTACGCAGATCATACATGTACCTACTTATAGCACTAACAGCCTGTGAAATATCTAGTCTTGTACACACCATTGCATACATCAAGCTTCTAACTGCATTAGCATGTGGGACTCTTGCCATGTATTCTCGCTCTTTATATGACTTTGGAGATAACTGGCTACTTAGTTTCAAATGAGGAGCAAGTGGGGTACTAATAGGTTTTAAGTCTTCATGTATACCAAAACGTTGTAATACCTTTTTCAAATACTGCTTCTATGACAACCAAAGCTTGCCTCTCTCT
>JANIJH010010450.1:0-12384 GCA_024520975.1 Erythroxylum areolatum | reverse complement strand
ATAAGGTTGCTAGGATACATGTTTCTAGTCAATACAATTAATAGAAAATTCCTTCAATGAATGTTCGTTAATAATTATAATTTTTGTCGAGGATCCATAATAGCATGGTAACATCGATGACCGAAACCAAGGTATTTTTCCTATCGGCTTTTCAGACTTAATTATTATTTCAATTTGTTATTTTTCCTTTTTGATTTTCATTCTTATTTCAGTAAGTAACAAACCCCCCCCCCCCCAATTTATTATTTGTGCCGTTTGAATTTGTAATTTTCATAATCGTAAAATTCCTTGTGGGAACGATATCCGCTTACCGATACTACATTAATTTGTTTTAACGAGAGTAAAAATTTTTTATATTTAGTTGCAGGCGACAGCATCACCACATACTCACATATAACACATTATGAATCTGAGACATCTTTGTTCATAATACTAACTCATATGTCAATGATCTTGTTCTCACAATAATTTCATATAGACCAATATACTTTGGGCTTAGCATACCCTTTTTACTGAACTGCTTTTTATTTTGATTCACTCAATTCCTACTACAGATTCATTTCACTTATAAACTGTATCTCGAGTCCATTATGGCATTCAACTATTCGTAGGCCTCCTTCATTTCAATATAACTACGGATGACTCTTTTTATTATATAATGCCTCATACTGTGTCCTATCGAGACCATTATGATAATGATTATTATAAACAAATTCAATCAGGGTTGTATTTTGATCCCAAGTTCCTACGAACTCCAAAATATAAACTTTAAGCATATCTCCAACAATTAAAATTGTTGGCAAATCAAACATTCAATCACACATTCGGCCACTCACTTCTTCATCCCTGGTTGATAAATGTTGTTTCAGCATATTACTACTAGGATGTATAGCATAGGTTGTTATTTGTGCATTCTTTAATAATCTCTTTGCTCAATCATTTGTATCGGGTACTCATACTTTTTACTATAATCACAAAATATCAATTTTCCAATTCAAACTCAAAATTCAAATTCATTTTCAATTCCTCAATAAGATTCACAATTTTGAATCCTTACTTTGGGCTTTGCTAATCCTTTCATGTAAAAATGATTTTAAATTTAATGTAGCAAATAACACTTCATTTTGCCCCAATTCTAACTCAATCATTCTACGCTCTTTATAGCACCAGATTTGATAATCTCGATATCGGAATTTGTGCTAGGCTGCTATTAAAATTTCTACTTAATGCATTAGATAATTCACTAGCTTTACTAGATAATATAATTTATACAATCGAAATCTTTACATAACTTTATCCATTATCTCAGTCTCGTATTCAATTCTTTTTTATTCAATTTTTTCTCAAACTTTAATGATCTGTATAAATATATGAAAAGTTTTGTTGTATATAATGTCTCCTAATTTTCAAAATAATTTCTACTGTCACAAGTTCTAAATCATACATCAAATAATTCAACTCATGAGACCTTAATTGTCTCAATGCATATATATATATATATATATATATATATATATATATATAATCACTTTATTATGCTGCATTAGATTACATCATAATTCCTGATGTGATACATCACTATATACTAAGAAATCTCCAATTCCAGATGGAATAACTAATACCTCTGTTGTAATTATTTGGCATTTTAATCCCTTAAAAGTTTTGTTAAAGGGCTAAGGTAAGTAGAAACTCCTCAACAACTCCTAGTAGTATCCAATATTCGACTCATTTTAGAAAACTCTAAATCTTATATATATACTCCTCAGAGTTTCCCACTTCTTCATTATCTTTATTTTCTTTGGGTTTTCCAATATGCCATGTTCTAGTGCTATATGACCCTAACATATTCCTTAATCTAACCAAGATTCATACTTGCTGAACTTGGCATATAATTGTTTTTCCCTCACGATAAATACGACTAACCTCAAAATGTTTCCCTTTACTTTTTAAATACACTTAAAATATCATTTATGATCACAGTCACTAATTGATCCAAGTAAGGCTGGAACATTTTATTCCTTAATGTCATAAATGCTTCTAGGGCATTTGTCAACCTTTACAGGTATCACAGATAACTCGAGATGCCCATAACTTGTTCTCGAAATTCTTAAGCAACTAGTTCCTTAGATAAGGTAATATTGTCTCTTATTTTTCTCAATCTCTCGGTTGACTTCTTTTCTCAAATGATTTTCTCAATTCATTCGATTTCCTCTAATTTCTCATTGACTTATTCTAATGTCTATTCATTCATATTAGTTTTTCTACACATTTCAATTTATTTGCAACTTTTAATTTCTAAACACACACGTCAAGTCTAAGTTGTACCTTCGAAATATACAAATATAGAATGCCTTATGGACCTTAGTTCCTTCAGCAATAGTAGTAGTATTATCTCCAATTCAAGAATCCAATAGCATAGTTGGATACATTACAATAGACACATGCACTCTCTATAATATATTCATTTTTCTTGCAGCTGAGTTTTATAACTATCTAACTCCAATATTCACTTATGATTCATTAAATATTAATTTATTCTTAGAAGTAAACCATTTGTTCTACTTAACCCAATCCAATGAAAGTCTTCTTCGAAAGAAGATTTCTTGCTACCATCATCTATACTATTCACATAACCCTTATCAATTAACTATATTCATCATTGTTTTTCATCCATATTACCTCAATTAGATCGATTTTAACTATTCATAATATCTCAATAAGATCAATTACTACCATACTTTACATGATCAGAACATTATTTACACTAAAACTCGGTGAAGCAATAAACATATTCATTTACTCTTATATTTTGGTATTCATCATCAAGATTATCTAGAGATGTATTTATTACAATTCACCAATTAATAATTTATGCTAAGGATTGATTCTGGATAACACTTCTATTTCTGCTCCAATCCATGATCGTGGTAGACCTTCCCACGATTGTGATAGAAGCTTGTGGAACTAGCCATTTGATTAGAAATTGGAGACAAATGTACTGGTTGAGAAAGAAGAGCCATTAGAAACCATAAGGTGGTGACATGTGGTAAGTGACAAGTGTCACTTGCCATGCCACACAACCATCCACAATATTTCCTTTCAATTGAAAGACTATCCTTTGTCTTTCATTTTCATTTGATGCTTTCTTCTTCTCTCTTCATTTTCGATCTTCATCTTTCACACTTCTTCTTCTTCATTTCCACAATACCTTTAACGCTCACCATTGTGAACTTTCCCATCATTTTTCACATATTTCTTCAAAATCATGTGTCTTCTTCTTGAAAAAGAATCTAACCTACTCTACCTTTTATGATGATGATCGTGTAGTTCAAGGAAAGCTAGGGTTAAGTGATATTTTGAAGATCTTGAAGTTATAATACAAGTATCATATTGTTCTTCATGATTTGTTGAATGAAACATGTATGATGATAGCTAGAGGTTAAATTATCATAAAATGGTGTTTTATATATATTGAAATGTAGACAAAGAAATGAACTCATTGATGTCTTGTTTTTGTGTTTATATGATCAATATTTCATAAGTTGTTGTAGAGATGAGTTTGAAATAAAAAGATCATTAAAAATGGTGTAGGAAAAAGTGCAGAAAATTTTGATAAATAAATGGATGTTTCATGCTCTATTTTTGATGTTATGATAAAAAATACAATATGAGTTGTTTGTGATTGAAATTGAGTTGAAATGGAAGTAGGAATGAAGTGGAAATAATGAGGACATAAGCTAGAAATGATAGACTAAGAAAAAGAGATGAACTAGGATGGAAATGATGATGAACTGTGCTGGAATATGTTGGATGGAGTGTTTTCACTAAATAGGCATTTGTATTTTAGCTTGAAATTGAGCATTATGTGTTGTCACGGTGTGAGAATAGTCTATAGTAGTTTGGGTCTAACATGCAAAATACTGAACCAAATTGTATGAACTTGATGTCGTTAGAAACTTAAGACATAAAGAAACATTTGTTTAGAAGAATGTATTACCTAAATACCTTATTTTCTTTGTCAAAATGGACAAGTAAAATTAACTAGAAAATCTATTGTGAGAAAAGCTAGAATGATGCTTAAATATGGGATCATCAGGTAGTTGCACGATCGTACACAAGCCTGATCGTGCAGAGAGGAAGTCGAACGATCATGCAAAAGCAAGATCGTGATAGAGAAGGAACATTTTGTAGTTGCATGATAGTGCTCACTGCTGTCTTCTTCCCCTTCTTTAGTGTTTTTGGACTTAATTGAGGTTTGAAATGAACTTAGGTGGTTGGTTAAGTAAGTGGTTAAGTGATTGATTAGTTTAGGATATTGATTGACATTAGAATTGAAGAATGGATTGACTTGATATGGATATCATGAATTAGGTATGAAAGAATGAATGAAAATTAGGAAATTGTGTGGTTGTATAACCTTAGGAAAGGATTGGTAAATGTATGATTGATGAATAGATGATTGATAAATTGAGGATAATCAAGTTTCACAAGATATGAATTATGAAGTATAAATGATCATGAGATGTGAATAAAGGAAACATACCCGGAATAGTCAAATTAAGCATGCATTATATATAACACATATACATGTGTATAATTGAATGCCTATGTGATTAATCAGATTAGTATTGTGTGTACAATAAGTGTATATTGCTTACACATAGATACACAAGATTGAAAATCGTCGTCCAGATGTTTCCAGATCGTGAAGGCAATGGCTAAATTTGGAGTGTACTGTGAGTTAACCTAGATGTGTAAACTCAATTATATTTGTGTTTCTGGTTGAGTTATTTATGTAGTGAGTAACCTAGATGTTCTCACTAAGATTATCTATATTTGATTAAATGTCAATTATTGAATTATTATTGATGTAAACGTGTTAATTCCAAACTTTGATAGTCTGAGGTGCTTGATGCATGAGAATCTCATTGGAAGTGCTCATTGGATATGAATCTGGCATAAATAAGTGTACTCAACATAATTTTTGAATGCCAGACTTAGGTCCGATGGATATGTAAAAGTAAATGTGTAAATGAATAAATGTGACATATTGAATATATGAGATTTTATGTATTTCATGTATAATATGCATGATCAGATAAAGATAGTTGTGTCCAGAGTATCCAATGAAAAGAATTTAAAGCTCAGAATGTGGTAAGAGCCTCAAGCTCACCATGTAAAATGAGCCCAGTATTTCCAATCAATACAGGACAATTAAAAAGGGGCTCAGTCACAACAAAGTAACAATGAAAGTGAGTCACATGTGCATATGTAAATTGATATGTTTTATACGAATGTTTGAAATGAAATAATTGAACTGTTTTGAAAATGTGAAAATGTGAAATGATATACATAATATGATTGACTGAAATGAATTAATTATGCTACTCTGAACTAGAAATGTGCAATAATGGATACAATAGTATTTGTTCAATTTGTGATATGACTTATCTATAAATTGAATGTGAATTATAAATTGTTATGTAATTGATATGAGTGAGCACATCGATGATGGTTCGCTCACTGAGTTCACAAAATTCACCAAAATTGTATCGTTGTCTTTCAGGTTCATAAATGACCTAGCTAATCTAGTTGAAGTAGCCACTGGATTGGGATACGATATATTTGTTGGGATCAGTTTGCACTTGTAATCGTCTTCAATGATTTTAGTATTTGAATTGTACTTCACAACTACTATACAATGTACTTGTAAATTCTGTAATGTAATGACATTCATGACTGTATATGTTTTCTTGATGAAATGGTTTTAAATTAATTATTAATGTACTTATGATGTGTTTACACTTGAAATTGTCCAAAATGATTACTGGTTTGCTTGAGATGTGTTATTACTTAAGACAACAATTTTATAATGAGTTGATGTGATTGTCCTAACATGCCACTTTCCCAAGGCATATGCTTGAATGTCCTTGGGACGTACGGGTATGTGCTCGGTGGAAGTGGGATGTTATAGCCTAAGTTTCTAATATGGCTATTAAAAGAAGCTTTCCTTTCATATTTAATAACTACATTTTAAACTTGTATGGTTTTGAGATTTTTGTTCTAAAGGGTCTTACTAATGATATTCAAGGATATAAACAATTTGTTAGTGTGAAAAAGCTTCTTAGTGTAAAGGAGGAGTTCAAGTCCCTGAATTGAAAGAAAGTGGGAAACACTCATTAGTTTATGTTAGATACAAAGGAGAGGCTTAATAAAGCTCATTCTAATCTCTATCTAAACCTTGGATGCTTAACCCTTCAAGATAAAGAGAAAGAGGCTCTTCAAGATTATACATAGGCTATCAATTTTAATCTCTCTCTCTTAATGCAAAGATTTAAAATACTATAGCTTAAATATAAGGATAATAATTAATCTTCCTTTATATAAATCAATTATCTCAATATGATTTTTTAATATAATAATGCCCTTAAAGAGGTTTTGTCATATTGACCTCTTAAAAAGAAATCCAATAAGAAGCTTTCACCTTCTTCTCTAATAATTTGAGGGTTTCAATTGCTATAAGCTCGTTAGCTCAATTTCTTAAAGTTATAAAATAAGATTAAATTTCTCCTCAGGAAATATAGTTGCTCTCGAGAACTTTTACAAAGAACAAAGTGAAAAGAGCTATATTTTATCTCAATGCTCTTAAAGCACTAGGACTAGATGACTTGAATTCTCTAACATTTTCCATAAAACTTGACATCACATAGAGAAGATGGTGGCAAGAGTAATTCTAGAATTTTCTAGGGAAAGGAAACTATTAAAGGAGTTTAATAGAACTTTCATTTGCCTTATTCCTATAGTGTCTAATTTCTATTGATTTTGCTTGCTTTCATATCTTGATTTTGGTTACAAATTCTTATGTTTTGATCCAAATTAGAGATGAATTGAGTGAAAATGGTGCGAATATTCCATGCATGTTAATTGAATTATTTTGTGAATTGTGCATGAAAAATGAAAGTTCACATAAATTTTGCATAAAAAGAAAAAAAAAGTTGGTGAGTAAACTTCTCACTACCAACCCTCACAGGGGGTGACAAACCTAGTCGCCCCCCATGAATAATCCTTAGTACTCACTTTAATTTTGATACGTGGCAGCCGTAGGGGTGACGACTCGAAACCTTAAACCTAGAGTCATACTACAAATAGAAAGAAGAGAAAAGGGTGGTGATAAATTCTAACATTCCTTATTCTATCATTGGACACACATTCTTGACACAGACTCGTTCACAGATAAAATAGATAAAGAGAAAGAATGTAGAGAAGGGAAGCAAAGAAGAGCTTCGAATGAGAAGATAGAAGAGAGAAAGAGCAGAGAAAGGAAGCAAAGTTTGAAAAAGCATGAGCAGTCGATCATTTGGGTGAGAACAAAGTAAAAGCAAAAGGCGAGAGCTAATGTAGGAAGCTTGAAAGTGGCTGGAGATCACCGCAACTCCCTCATTCGAACACTTGTTGCTCATTCTATTTATTATTTCTCTATTGCTTTACTAAACTTACTTTTATATTAGTTGATGGACTCATACTCTATTAGCTTTTAATTATTTATTTCAATTATTCACTTGATTTATTGCTTTAATACTTATCTTATACTGATCAAGATGGGATTGAATTATTTGAAATTGATGAATCTTGTTATTTCCGTGATAGGCTAATCTCTTTTTGTTGAGGATTAATGTGGCTACTTTATTCAAATATGCATGATTGAGGAACTATGTTATTGTCTTATGTTTGCTATAGTTTTTTAGCTGAATGGATGTAATAGCATGACCAAACTTTACATCGTTTTGGTATTAAATAAAGGATAGTTTAATATGAATGAGAAACTATAGACGCTTAAGTTATAAATTAGAATTATATTAATTTAAGTCGGTAATTATTAGTTAGGTTTAATAAGTAATTTGGATGATAAACTTATCGAATACGAAAGTTAGATTAGTTTGTTATTTGAGTCGATTTTAAAACCTAATTGGTAATTTTAATAAGACAACTATCCAATCATTTCCTCTTCTTCATGCATAGGAGACTAAATTAGTGAAATTAATTCTCAAGAATTTCCCACTTCAATTTATCAATCCATGTTTCCTCCCAGTAAATTTCATTTACTTTTCAATTTAATTTGGTGATTTTCTTTAAAGCTTCACTCAACAAATTGATTAAGATTACACCTTTTTTATTTTTGTTCAAAGCTAATTTAAGTGAACCAATTTCACCTCCATGGGAGACGACTTTGGGTAATCAACTACAACTACCTTGTATACTTGCAAGTAGGATAGCCTAGGTATTTTTAGAACTTATTTTGGGCACAACAAGTTTTTAGCAGCTTTGTCGGGGAGATGTTTAATTTTGTATTTAATTTAATTTTGATTGTTTTGTATAATTTGTTCATGCATAGATTTTTTTCGTGTTATTTCATTGAGTTGATTTAGTAATTTTCTTATTAATTCATCGTTGTTTTATTTGGTTTATATGAGAAAGGAGGTCTCGAGAAGGTAAGCTTACTCTCTTTATTGACAACATACATTAGATAAAAGGACCTTCAAGAGACTTTAAAGAAAATCTCCAAGGACCCAAACCAGAAGATTAAGAGATAGGTGGAAGGCAGACAATAATGAAGGAGTATGATGGACCAGTAATTGGTACTACCACTTCATGCATATGTTTGGGAGAGGCAGTCAGAAACTATGAATTTAAGATCATCCACTACAGCATGTCGCCATCTTTCAATAGGGTTCCCAATGAAGACCTTTTAAACTTCATTTGGGAATTCTACACTCTCTAGACATTCCCATTAGATGGCCTAAATGAAGATTAACTCAATATGAGGTGCTTCCCATACACATTGAAGGATCAGACCAATGCATTGCTAATGACCCTTCCATCTAGTTCAATGACTACATGGGAGGATTTATATAATAAATTCATGGGAAAGTTCTATTCCTATTAAAATATTTTTGAGTTGCAGACAAAGATAGCAACTTCACTTGGATGGAGGGAGAGCCATTCCGTGAGGTGTAGAAATGCATCAAACTTTTGCTCATTTAGTGTCCACACCATCATTTTCCACTCCATATGCAAAAGTGGTTCTTTTATGATGGATTAACACAAGAATGTTAGTACACAAATGACAATGCAGCAAGAGGAGTTGTGGAGAGAAGAATGCCAAAGAAACATGAGATCTTCAAATTGTTGGTGGCCAATTCTCAAAATAAGAGAGTGAGGGAAGCAGAATGTGAGTTCATAAAATGAGCTTGAATCAAGAACGGGCTATGCAGTTAGATGAGTTAACAAGGCATATAAAGATGCTAACTACAAGACTACCCCAAAACATTCCAAATCATGAGGTTTGTGGTATATAAGGAACTTATGGTTATGGAGCTAATGTTTGTTCGTATTCTTATGAATGTTTTACATATAGGGAAGACTCGACAGTTTTCAACTCAACTAAGGAAGCAAAATGATTTGTACTCAAACACCTACAACCCTGGTTGGAGAAACCACCCCTAATTTTTCATGGAAGACCAACAATCCACCAGTGTAGCCCCAACCACAATACCAAAATTTTCAAAAGCCAAATTATTACTAAAGACAATTCTTACTTCAAAACCCACCAAGTAAGCCTTCTTTGTAGGAAAGCCTGAATGTGTTTATTCAAGTTAAAAATTAGGAATGAATAATAAGAGATTTGATTCTTTGTAGGCATCTATGAAGATGACTAAGATCCAAATAGGGCAACTTGCTGCTCAAATGCACAATAATCAAAAATGGAAGTTGCTCAGTCAACCCGAGCAAGCCCAAGCAGTTATTATTCTGAGAAGTGGTAAGGTGATTGATAATCATGTTAAGATCCCTTCTAATCTGTCTGGTCCAGGTAATCAAAAGGTGGAGAGCCTCATCCATGAAAAAGGTGAGCATAATGAAGAAAGGAATGGGCACAGCTTTTCAATTCATGTTTAGAAAGGTGAAAAATCGGGGCATGCAACTGACTGCAATGAAGGACCAAGACTGCATAAGATGACTAATCCTTATAGACCATCCATCCCATATATGAGCCGCCGTAAGGATGTGAAACAAGATATGCAATTTTATGATCTATATAACATGTTTTCAAAAGTTAACATTAATTTGCCTTTTTTGGGTATGATCAGGAATATTCCATCTTATATGAAGTTCTACAAGGAACTAAGCACCAAAAAATGGAAGTTTGAATCAAACGAGAAGGTGATAGTTTCATAGGTTGCAAGTGTAGTGCTTCAGCAACAATTACCCCAAAATTGAAAGGCCAAATATCAATTGGTAATGGGGATGTAGTTAAGGGTACGCTTAACCTTAGGGTGAGTATAAACCTTATGCCTCAATCTATTTATGAGAAATTGGATCTAGGACAGTTAACTAACATGTGTTTGCAATTAGCTGATAGGTCAATCCGTTATCTGAAAGGAATAATGGAGGATGTGCTAATGAAGGTTAGAGGATTAAGTGTTCCTATAGACTTTGTTATCCTAGACATGGGGAAGGTTAAAAAGCAAGGGAAGGAGAACAACATATTCCTAGGGAGGCCTTTTATGGCCACTACATGTGAAGAATGGGAAATTAAGCATGACTATATTGGGAGAAACAGCTGAATTTTCAGTCTTTAATTTTGAACCTATTCCTGCTACTACTACTTCTAAAGATTATTCTTTTGTTGATCAAATTATTACTGCATATTTTGATTTTACATTGCAGGAAGAAGAAGACAAGAAGACTTGGTGAAAGAATTTGATAAATTGTTGTCAATTTCTAAACGATGCAACTAAGGAAGAGGTTGGCAAATTCTTGGAGAAAAATCCCAATGAAGAGAAGAAAACAGTGAAGTCGGTCACCTTGGGCGATCCACCTTGAGCATAATGGTCAAGGTGTCCAGCTAAAAGACATTAAAGAAGCACTAAATGGGAGGCAACCTGTATAATTTATATTATGTTTTTTAATTATTTTTTGTAATTCCTTTTTAGTGAAAATCGATCTAATCTATTTGCTTTGTGTACACAGACCTACTTTTTAGTCTCTTATGTTTGTCTTCCTCGCAGTTGTTCTCCATTTCTTGATGTAGGAAGCCATACTCCACACCGCATCAACACAACCCACACTTTCGTATCGTATTTTTATCTTTGTTTTTTATTATTTTTACTGCTTGTCAGTTAATGTCTTTTAGTTTAAATTTTTATCCTTGTTCATGTTATTTTTGTGTTTTAGATCCCTCGTTTACCTTTTTGTATCACAATAGGAACAATATGATATTTAAGTGTAGGGGGAGTTTTAGTAAAAAAGGAAATTTATTATTTTTTATGAATTTATGTTTGTTTTTCCCCTTTAATAGTTAGAGATGCATGGTTATTAAATAAACTCGATTTGGATTAGAAATGCATAATCTGAGAGAATGAGTTTACTTGCATGCTTAGGCTGATTGACTTGGATTTCGATTAAAGGGACATTAGCTTGTTGTTATAGACGAATGAAACTTTTTCATATGGTAAGAATTTGAGCACTTTGGAAATATTTAACACCGAATTCAAATATTCTTTGCTAAGAGTATTCTTTCATAATTAAGGAACTCTCGAACTTACTTGCAAATACTAGTTAAGATCATATAATCTTATGCACACATTGAAATGATGAAGGCAATTAGGATTTACCCCTTTTGCTTAAAAAGCCACCATAATGTTTCCATTAGTGAACCCCCTTTAAGCTTAACATAAAACCTTTTCTTTCTTTAAACCCAAAATATGAGCCTTGACCTTAATTATTTATCCTCTTTGTTGTACTTACCATAACGCAAGTTAAGCATTTGAATGTGTATGATTAGGTTTAGGGAATAATTGTTTGAATAAATGTGGGGGGAATCATAGGATATAGTTGGCTATTGCATTAGGAATGAGTATGGTTATAGTATTTATCTCTCTTTTATATTTTTCTTCTTTTGATTTCCTTATTTTAAATAATTAAAAAAGATAAAATAAAAGAAAAGAGAAAAAAGAAGAAAAGAGAAAAAGAAAAGAAAAGAAAAAGAAATAGAAAAGAAAAGGAAGGAAGAGAAGATAGCCAAAAAATGAAAAAGGAAGAGGAGAGATATAATAAAGGGGAGTACTAATCTTGTTAACTTGAAAGGAAAGAATTGAGTATTTTTATGCTCAATTATTTATATTACTTGAAATGGTCAATTAATTTTGTAGTTTTAAACTATGATTTTTCCTTTTTTCCTACCTTTAGCTCCACCCCGTTGCAACCAAAATAAAGTGTAACATCCCGTTACTGTTAGCAAGGGTATTTCGGTAAATTGGGACAGACTGATAGGTTTCATTGCATTCACTGATTGAGCATGTTACTGGCCTCTAATTATAGAGGAAC
>JANIJH010010434.1:0-12386 GCA_024520975.1 Erythroxylum areolatum | reverse complement strand
AAATGTATATGCCACTGAGCTTCGCAACTCACCCTTTTATCTCCCACTCCTCAGGTGCAGAACGAGACGATCGTTGACCCTTGCAAGGCATCGGAACCTCTAAGATAATTAGGAGCTTTTGTCTTAAGTTAGTAATTTTGGTTAGCCCTCCAGGCATATCATCATTGGGCATTCTCATGTATTTGGATTTAAACTTTGTGATGTATTGGGCTATGTTAAGAATGTTTGTTCATTTCCTTCGATTTGTAATGGCATGATGTTTCTTTGTTTATGAGGGGTGATTTACTCTTAGTAGATTGATTGTGTATATGATAGAATGTATGAGAATGTGTGTGTGTGTGTGTGTGTGTGGATTGAATTAGGTTTAGTGTTGGGATCGGGTCCGAATTTTTGGGGAGCTCGCCACGGTGAGCCAGTCCTTCGTCGAGGCGCAGCCCATTGGTGACCGCCGCGGCGCGAGGCCGCCTCTTTTCTGCTGTTGTTTTCCTTCTGATTGGAATGTTTTCGAACCTTCCTTCGCGCGCCTCTACCCGACGCCCCCGAGGGGCCACCTCAGAATAGGGATTCGGGACCTGGGCCTAACATGTGTTCTATTCATATTGTTTTGATTAAACTGGATTTCTCTATATTGAATTGATATTGATATAATTATGATATTAAAGATTTTAGACAATTGATTTTCGAGGAGCTTGATATTTAGGATTGTATTAGGAGTGTTTGTGATTTGAATGTGAATAAGGAAAGTGATTTGTTATCTATATGTTGAATGTCGGACATAGATTCGATGAATTGTGATAATTGAATGTGTTTCTCGATTGTAAAGTGACTGATGATATGTTATGATGCAATGTTGCATTTCATTACATGAATATGCATGTTCATATAATGGAGTTGTTACTGGAGCAGCCAACGTGAAATGAGCTTTAAGGTCAGATATGTGCACACAAAGCCTCAGACTCAACGTTTAATAAACCCGGTATCCACAATAGATTCGCGACCTATAACAGATAAATAGGCACTCGATCACAATAAAGTAAAAATAGAAGTGAGTATTATTTTCATTTGCATTTATATCTTTACATGTGTTTATGAAAATGATTGTAAATGAATGTTGAATTATGAGATGACATTGTGAAATATTCTAAGATGATTATATGAAGTTTTTTCATTCAGAAGGTGCTTCTGAAATGATTAAATAAAGTGATTGTATTGTTAAGGTGCTTGTTGAAGCATGATAAATAATGTGTTATATGAGGTATAAATCTGTATGATGTATTATAACGATTGAGTTGAGTTTTATTCATATATATATATATATATAATATCATATGTTTTAAGTGATTACATCGATGATGGTTCACTTATTGAGTTCACAAAACTCATCAAAATTGTAACATTGATTTTCAGGTACTGAAACGAGACCTTGCTTATAAAGCAATCTAGTTGGTGTCTAATATTACCTATTTTGGGATCAAGATATGGCTCAAAAGTCTAGGTAGTTGTTCTTTGAGGAGTTAGATAGAGTGCTTTTATATAGTTTCTCTTCTTATGTAAAAGATTTTGTATAAATAGTATAAACTTAGATGGTTTATGTATTGCAACTATATGGATGCTTTGTAATGAAATGATAATGTAAAAAATGCTTTATTAATGAAATGGGATGAGTTGAAATTTTTAAATACTTATGATCTTTAAATGCCATATGAAGTGAATGTGATTACTCTAAGATGCCATTCTCATAGGGTATGTTCTTAAATATCCTTTAGATGTTTAGGTATGCTCTATAATAGTGGGGTGTTACAGTATTATCATTATAGGAACCTTGGAAATTAGATTACATAAGAGTGTGTACGATTTTAGAATCTATGAAACTAGCATGAGAAACAAATTCATAACATATTTAGTTTGTCTCAAATTGCTAATTAAAGAAAGTTTTAAGATAAAAAATGCTTTGAAAATCATTATAAATGATAACTATGTCATTAAAATAAAGGACAAGTAGTGTGCATTTTAGTGTAATATTCTAAGGGAATATTACATGGTTAAGAACACTATATTGAAATTAAATTTAGAGATAATACTACTAAATGCATGTTCTTTCTTTAGGTTAAAGAGTATTTAAACGAGTTTTCTCATAAATCTATTACTTAATTTGATTGTCAAGTTTAGGTAAATGGCTTCGATAAAGTAAGGAACTTTAAATAGATTCAAACTCATCTCTAAGCATTATAAATAGATGTTAAACATGTTACTAGTATTGACTATTAGTATATAGCTTCATTGATAGATCATGTTATATCATAAGTAGCTAATTGATCATTGATAAGTGTAGAATGCATTGTATTTTTATATTTAATTTGATATGTGTTCAGTGGTTATTTTGATTGTTTAGTGTGTGTTTAGCTTAATAATTCTGCTAGTTCATAAACATTTAAGTTTTAAGTGTTCTTTAGGTGAGAACATGTTTTTGAGCTTTAATTATATATATATGAGGTGTCATGATGAAGTTGTTATTGTTTCAGGGCAGTCGAAAGAGTTTTAGAGGAGACCCAAACCAAAACACAAGGTCACGATCATGGGCGACCTACCCCGATCGTGATAGAATTACCAACATAGGGCTACAATCGTGACAAAAGCTTAAGCATAGGGCCACGATCATGAGGATCTGCCACGATCGTGACAGAGAGTAGATAACTAGGCCAAGATCGTGCACTGCGTGCAAATAGACTCGGAGTCACTTTCGAATCATGGCCTATATGCAGAAAGGCTCGGAGTCACTTTCGGATTCGAGTTTTCGAGGGACATTTAAGACATTTCATATCTCAAAAAGACACTAGGGTTACCTTAATTGGTAAAGACTATAAAAGGATTATGATATAACCCTAAAAGGGAGTCTACATTCTACCTACATTTGGAAACCCAACAGAGAGAGAGAGAAAGAAGAGAGAGAGAAGAAGAAGAGGAAGAAAAGGAGGGTTTCGATGTCGAAGCTTCCCAGAATAGGTGATCTCCTGACATAGCTGCTTTCCCGAATCATCCAACATGAGTTTCATTTCCTCCCCTTTTATCCTTTTATTCATTTAATGTGTAAAATTGAGATGGGCTGTATGGATATGGATTTTGAGTTATTCATGAAGTTTTAACTTTTCCTTTAAGATTTGCTTATTTTTAATGTTAATTTAGTTGAATTGTGTTTCCTTGAATTTGGTGTTATGATTGATTAATGTATTTACATTTTTTGAAAACAAACTGAAAGGGTGAACCAGATAAAAATGATTAGATTGAATTAATGAGAATTAGGCGATGTAATTAACCATTTAATCAATCTAGTCGGTAATTTCATAGAGAGAGATCTCATGTAAGACCTGATTGTTTATTAGAGAGTTTTATAACAAATTAGAATTGTGGGTAATTTTTGAATTGAGAGAATGTAAGTCCATAATTCGATTAGCGTTTACAATTTAGGGAATGATTATAACTTGAGAGAGAGTAATCATCCCTACGATCATCTAAAATTGACACCTCATAAACATATAAAAGGCTTTATTCGCATTAATGATAGGTAAAATCCCTCCTCTTGTAACTTTATTAATTATTTTTATGAATTTCTATTATTACTTTAATCGATTGTTGCTAGTTTGTTTAATTTAGTTTACTTTTCAGTTTATTATTCAAATTTGAGTCTTAAACAAAGCACAACCTAAATTAATTGTTACCTAAGAACAATCTCTGTGGAATGATATCTGCTTCTTACTATAAGTAACGACCCGTAGACTTGCGATTTTAGCATAAAACAAGTAATTGGTTTTGAAATCAACAAGTTTTTGGCGTTGTTGCTGGGAATTGTTTTGTTTAGCATCTTGTTTAGTTTAGGTGACTTTGATTTAAAAGTGTTTGATACTTTTCCTTGCATTTTTGCATGTGCATGAACACAAGGAGCATGAGAAGGTCTAACGAGCTTAGTGAAGAACAATTTTTAGATATTACAAGGCACAAAAGAGAGCTAAAAAGGGTTAGACATCAAGACAAAATAAAAAGGAATATGGTAAAAGAAGGAGAACAAGGAAGAGCTGAAAGGACATTGATGGACTTTATGAGGCCAGGTTTTATTCTTCAAGGAGTTGCAAGGCCAGCGATTCAAGCCAATAATTTTGAGATCAAGCTGACACTCCTCAATATACTTTAGAGCAGTATGTAGTTTTATGGGCTGTCTAACGAAGATCCCAACACCCATCTTGCAAATTTCTTAGAGATTTGTGATACCTTAAAGTTTAATGGGGTGTCGGATGATATCGCGAGGTTGAGATTGTTTTCTTTTACATTGAGAGATCGGGCAAAGGTATGGTATAATTCATTTAGTGCAAGGCAAATGACTACTTGGGAGCAGCTAACCTAAACTTTCCTGGCTAAGTACTTTCCCTTGAATAAAACAACAAGAATCATCAAAGAGATCAGTAACTTTCGACAAAGTGATGGGGAGTCATTGTGTAAAGCTTGGGAGAGATTCAAGGAATTACAAAGGATTTTCCCCCACCACAACCTTCCGAGGGAATTTCTTTTGCAGACATTTTACAATGGTGTAACTTAAAGCACAAGGGGAGCTATAGATATAGCTACAGGAGGGTTTTTGATGAGGAAAACCATTAACGCAACTCATGATCTTTTAGAAGAGTTGGCAACTAATAGTTGTATGTGGTTAAATGAAAGGAGTAGACAAGAGTCCAAGGAGCAAAAGGGAATGATTCCACTTAACTCGGTGACAATCTTGCAAGCACAGATTGCTGCCTTTACCAAGCGGTTGAGCAACATGCAAGGAGTTTCTTCATCTACAGTTAAAACCATATAGTTATAATGTGAATTATGTGGGCAAAACAATAATGGCATTGTTGAATGTTTCTTGCTGGGAGTGAGTGGTCTAGAACAAGTAAATTACTTAGGTTAGTCATAACAAAGTAATAATCCATACTCTAATACTTACAACCTTGGGTGGAAAAATCACCCAAATTTTTTGTGGAGTACTAGCAATGTAGATAGCCAAGTGAGAATACAAGGACCCCCCAAATTTTAGCTAGACTGTCTTGGGTCTTTGGAACAAAATGGATAAGTTAATGGACGTATTGAGTTCAAAGTTCTCAAGTCAAGAGGAAGGTCAAAGAAGACTAGAAGAGAATTAGAAAAGAATGAAGGCAAAGTTTAACCAGATTGTGAAGAACCACGCTTCATCCATCTATAATTTGGAGGTACAGGTAGGTTAACCTGCTAATGCTTTGTCTTCTAGGAATGTAAGAAGCTTACTAAGTAATACTGAGGCCAATCCAAAGGAACAACTTAACGTGATCATACTTAGGAGTGGAAAATAATTGGAGGAGCCAAGTATGTAAACAGATAGTCAACAAGAGGAAAAGATAGAAAACAAAGAAGAAGAGAAGCCATATGTACCACCACCATCGTACAAGCTTAAGATTCCATATCTGCAAAGGGTGAGACGACATCAAGTCGACGCTCAATTCTCCAAATTTTTGGAGATTTGAAAAAACTTTAGATTAGTTTGTCTTTGGTGGAAGCATTGGAATGTATGCCCAAGTATGCAAAGTTTCTCAAGGGCATACTGACACACAAATACACTTGAGAAGACAATTGACTATAGGATACTTTAATTAGGATCAATACTTAGTAATTAGGTGCCTTAAAAATTTTGAATGGATTTAAAATCATTAATACTCATTGTTTTCCAAAAAGGACATTTTTTCCTAAACTTATGAAATTCTCAAAATTTATTCAATTGGACTTGTTTTAGATTTGTTCCAACATCATTTGACTCTAATATCTATTCTCGGTATTTTCAATTTGTTTCAGGGTTGGGTCCTTAAAAGCCCTATTCAAGTGGAAATACTATTTTCTCAGGTTCACTATTCATCCAAAAATATTATTGACCCAGAATAAAATCTATAAATTGATAGAAGGGAAAGTTCGGGGTTTTACAAATGATCCATAAGTCACAAATATTAAACGCATGATAACACAATCCATTTCAAAAGAGAGGAACAACATATACAAACATGTTATTAGGCTTTGAAATTCCTATGAATTGGAAGGAAGATAATCTACAACTTATGGCCCTTATAAGCACATGTCTAAAAAGAAGAAAAGACATGAACAAATGTCCCTCATTTGTTCTCCCTTAATTAACCTTTATAATTACTTTGTTTACTTCATAATTAGGGTTTCTAGAGTCGACATGATCAGCCACATGACTATGTGCATGATCGTGTCCCTTAACCATGCATTAATACATTGAAAATTGAAACATAAAGGCCTAGATAGTTACACGAGCAATGGACATGGCCATGGACATGAACTACCTTGTTGTGTACATTTTCACATGGGCAAAATAACCAAAGTTGTACATGCTTATAATGTCTTATACGGTCCCTCACACGGTCATATAAGACCTACATACACATGTTCTTTTTTACATGGGTGAGTTCCTCTAAAATAACTCCAATTCTTTTGTTTTTATCCTAATTTCTCCTTAATTCATCTCCTTTTAATCCATAAAGGCAAATAAGATAGAACATTAGTAAAACTGCTCAAAATTGTGAATTTAACTTATTTTGCTTCTTTTACCTCCAACTTGTATCTAAACCAAAATTTGAATCAAAATAAATATCTTGGAAGAAAAAAAAACATTAATCTCAAAACATTAGGGAATAATTAATTAATTAATTAAACATCTATCAAGTTCCTCCACGTTTAGCTTTTGTTCATACTCAAGTAAAACTAAAAATCAAAATCAAAATACATCCTCTTAAACCATATTTTTAAAGAATAAACAATTTCAAAACCCACAACGAGAATTGAACATTTAAGATTTTAGTCATTGATCAATCTAAAACGATTTTCTTTAAAAACTGAGCAATCTATAGGTAAATTTGTGTTTAAAAATAAAACAATTGTAGGTACACTTAAACATATTCCATGATCAAGTCAATCCATAACTTTGCATATCTTTTTAGTTCTCCACCACTAAAGATTCACTTTTAAGGTTGTAATATGGCTAAAGGTTAAGGGGAGAAATATTTAGTTCATATAGTTAAAAAAAGCCATTGAAACTAGTAAAGTAGGAAAAACACTCAATAGCGCATCAAATGCAAAAATTAACATCCTATCAAATCTAGGTACTATCAACTATGATGAATGCAAAAATTTCATTCCACATATTAGTTTTAGCCTTTCAAATAGCGAACCATATGAAGTACAAAGAAATAGAAGAAATCACCTAAAAGAATAATGATGAACAACCCATTATAACAATAAGGAGTGACCCTTCATAGTAACTTCCCCTTTATTTACATCATAATTAAGTCACCCATTCCTTAAAACCTTGGGAGGAAAGATTAATATGAATTACTAGCAAATGATCTTCCTCTCTAACACCTTATTTTCTTTTATCCTTTTTTCTTTTATTTTTGACAGTAATTTAAAAACAAAAAGAAAATACATTGGCAATGGAACTCATTAAAAAGACATGAAGATCATGTTCCATTAGCTATAACCAACCTGTCTATATTGGTACCCCCACACTTATTCTCTTATGTGTCCACAAACATCAATGATCGATAGTGCTCCACTAGCTCTAAGGCTTAGTTAAGACTTTTATCTTATTAAGTTAAATACTTGTAATATGGTTAACACAAGAAGAAAAGACTAATAAAGCTCAAAGATTATTAACAATAGGAAACGTTATATTATTACGTAGGTTGTTTGACTGATGTAGCTTATAAAACAAAGAAACATATTCATATATATGATAGAAGTGTGGCCTCAAATAGAAAATCAAGGCAAAGTCAGGAAGTATACATCATAAAGGTCACATATAAAAGAAAGTTAATGAGATTGATATGGATGTGTCAATCTAAAATGTTCAAAATCTCACTGGATTATATCTACCCACTAGTCACTATTATTTTAAAGGGAGTGTTCATTGACCAACCATAAGAGTAAGAATACATGCTGAAGTTACCATGAATTTTTTTAATTAATTCAACTCTTTAGTTATATTTTTATAATCCTAGAAGTAATGGAAATAGAGAGAACTCTTTTTTTAATTAAAACATATAGAAGGCACTCAAAAACAAACATAAGAACTAAGTTCCCCTCCCCTACACTTAAAAATTACATTTTCCATAATGTAAGATTAAGTGTAGGAGAGAGAGTATTAAACAAAAATTTAAAAAATGCAAAAGAAAGGGAAAAAGCTCCCCTAGGGTTACCTCCCAAGCAATGCCTTTATTTATTTTGTTGGCTCGACTCTATGCTTTCTTCATCAAGGGGTATAAACTCATCTTCAAATACCACCACTTCCACATTCTTCACTTGAAATTCTTCATAGTAAGGCTTAAGGTGATGACCAATCACCTTAAATGTCTTCTCTATTTTCGGACTCTAAATCTTTACTACTGTTGGACCTCAAACTTTTCTTAAAAATTAGAACTATTAAATGAGAAATTGTTGGCGATTAGTCATGTGTAAGAAAAAGGAGAATTATTTAATTTAAAATGAAGTAAAAAAGATAGTTTAGGTACAAGATGGGTTATATGTGAAATGTTGGAAGTTATAAGTTGAAAAATGTAGTTGAAACATGTTCGCTGAGTATGCTTCAGTGTTTTAGCCATAACTTTTTCTCTAGTTATCCAAATGAGATGATTTTCCTACAAATTCTTTGATGAAATCAAGTTTTAATTCAGTCTCTATGAATGTCAATTTTTGGCTAGAAGTTGAGCATAGGACATCATTTCAACATAAGAACAGTACAAAAATGTTTGGAATATAACTTTCAGATTTCCTAACCAAATTGAATGATTTTGGTGTCATTAGAAAATTAAGATAATAAGGAACATTTTTCTAGAAGAAAGTGTTGTCAAATTCCTTCAATTTCCTGATTAGAAAAGGTTTGGATTTTTGGAAGGAGTTAGGCATGATTTAAATAATTTTGAGGTCTTACGAAATTAATTATTTTATTTGGAGTTAATTATTATCTTAATGTTGGTAGATTATAAAATATGATTTAGTTTAATTAAGTGGTAAGAGGATATATGTATAAGGACATTTTGGGATGATCACTTAAGCATTAAAGTTATAAGGCATGAGGGAAGGGGCAAAGTGGGCAATTTATGCTCATTAAGGGTAAAGTGGGAAGAATAAAGTGTTGTCTTGTGTTTAAGAAGGAGAAAAACGTGATTGGAGGATAGAAAAGGAGAGAAGAAACGAAGAGAAGAGAGAAGAAGGAGAGAATTTTTGGTTTTGAGATGAAAAGAAAGAAGAAAAAGCTAGGTTTCATCTTTGCTTGGCTTTCAAGAAGGAATTTGAGATTGTTCAAGAAGAGCAAAAGGTAGAGGAAGATAAGAGCTTCCTTTTGAGCCAACAATCTCACTATTTGGTGAAGATTCAAGGTAAGTTTAATTTTAATCCTTTGGATTTTGGAAGAGTTTTGGTTCATGAAGCTTGAGAAATGTATGGGTTTAAGAATTCTAGGATTAGTTTTAGTGAATATGTCTTGTAGGTTCTTCAATTTGAATCCCTATTGAATGGGAATTTTATCTTTGATAAAGGGAATTAAGAGAGTTAAGAGGAGTAAGGGGAGAGGTCTCTTTAAGCCTGTATTAAACAGGAAAATTCAAGGTGGGTTTCATGTTTATAATTGGATAATGAGACATTATGTTTTCTTTTTAGTCCAGAGAATAAAATGATTTCTTATTGCTTTAATTGTGGCATTTATTGCTTTTGAACGATTTGAGAAATTTCTTTATGCTTGGTATTTGAATTTGGTTGATGAATTGTGAAATCATGATGGAAACACATATGAAATATTTCTTGCTCATGAAAAACAAGTTTTCGAAATGTGCTATTTAGACAATCGGTTTTCAAGTCATGAATAACATGTTATGTGGGTTTATGGTGATCTGTTCTGTCTGTCAAGTGCACTTTGACTAAAAGGCTTCTCCTGCTTGCCCGCTAGTGGCGTGGAGCTCCTTCATAAACTCCCATAAGTTCACAGCTATACAAGACCATTTTGTGGGATTGTGACAGTACGTTCTGTTCACGGCTACTCAGGACCCTTATGGGAAATTTGTAGTACGTTCTATTACGGAACCACCCAAACTATTTCTGATGTGCTTATGTGTTTATGATTTGTTACAAGTTTGATGAATTCATGATTTATGATGTTTATTAATTGCTTGATAAATTGTGAAATTGGGAAATATGTGTTATATGGATTCCAATGTGAATTTTTCAATGGAAATAAATATTTCAATGGTTTTCGCTTGTTTCTCATTATAAACCTGTCACCCACAAGCTTTAAGCTCACCCTCCTTCAGCCCATCTTCAAGTGATGAGCAAGAGATCGAGTGACTGATAGTCAAGGCATCAATCCAGATTTGCATGTTTTGTTTTATTTTGGAGTAATTTATATAAAATAAGGCTGTAGTCGCATGTTGAGAACTTATTGCTCAGGTACCCTTTGTAATTTGAGATTTTGGAAAAAATGTTGCATTGTGTCTAGGAAAGCCCATTGAAGCTTTGTAAAACACTTATGTTTTGAAGATAATGGAATATGATTGTATTTTTGGCTCATGACTCTCAAAGTTTGTACTTTGCATTTTCAATCTTTTCATGGGTGTAGAAATTGTGTTCTGATTTTAAGGGAAGAACCGTTTTGATTTAGGCCAAATTAGACAAAGTTGTCTTCATGAAAGATGTATCTTATCTTTTTAGCTTTCCAATGCTATAAAGTATGTAAATTTTTGGATATCAAAGTTGAGAGTTATGATCTTTATAATGTAGTAATGTTGCACAAGATGTATACATAACAGCTTTGGTGAAAGATGGGAATTTGCTGTATGAGATGAATCATTTGAGTTGAGATTTGGGAGATTTATGAAATCATTTTGGTAATTGAATGGTTAAGAAGTGATATTATATTAGAATAAGTGAATTTGGGAAGATTATGAGTGAATATGATGTTAGAATGGATGTAGGAACCATTGGAGAGGCTTTGGAAAGAGTTTTGTATCACCGATGTCCGTTAGACAGACTTCAGGTCCATTAAATGGACCTTCTCAGGTCTATGAGGACCCCCAACATCGCCCATATCCATTTAATGGACATAAACGGACCTTCTCGAGTCTAAAATGGCCCCCAACCCCGTGTTTGTCTGTTAGGCAGACATACATTATACACTTGCAGAAATTTGTATTTTGGACCCTCTAAATGAAAAAAATCTCACTTTATAGTCTTCATAAAATTGTAGATCTAGAAGTCTTCTTTCAAACCGTATATGAATAACCTCAATCCAAGGTTTCTAAAGAAATTTATTCCAATTTTCCTAAGATAGGTATAATATGATTGAGGATATAAACATGTTTGATTCTTTTGGCCATAACTTCATCATCCAACCTCCAAATGAAGTGATTCTTAAAGCAATAGATTCCTAACACATTTTTATACCTATCCATAAAAATTCGTATCCATTAAGGTTGATTTGGAAAAAATTTATGGAGAGAAAGTGAGGAAAAGGATTGGAAGAGCATGAATTGGTTGTTTACTAAAAAATACTTTGGTATTTTACTTATATCTTGAACTATGGAGCACCAATTGAGATGGTTCTTACTTCAAAATAAACTAGAGACTTAGAGATACAATTGAGTTGAAGAATTCAAATTGTGATTTTGGTGATTGATTGGTGCGGGCACCCCACCCTTATGGGATGATGACTTATGAGGGTTCATTGAAATAATCCTATAAGATAATACGCACGCTCACGTCTTATGATATTTTGGAATGTTGGGCTTCAAAAATAGGGTCCAACATTTATGGTATCAGAGCAAGAGTTAGGTTCTAGAAATGGTTCCTAACAGTTATGGTATCAAAGCAAGAGTTGGGTTCCAGAAACGGTGCCCAACATGTTTGGTATCAGAGCCCTAGGTTTAGTATCTTACATGGGCATTTTTGAAAATATGTATTAAGTTACATGCATTTTTAATATGTCTTAGCTTGCTGCAGTGATTGATCCCTAGTTTGAGTCGCATGTGTATAAGTTAAACGCATGGGCATTTATTAAGAGTTCGAGCTAATAGAATTAATGAGAAGAATGATGTCTTTTCAAAAGTTGAGAAAATTGAAAGTTGTAGGGAATTGGAAATGGGAAATAGTACATGTTAAAATATGACAGATAATAAGTCAATTGTAGCGCCCCCTCACCGTAGGGTACATATCGGGACGCCCGTAGGTCGCTCCGACATGTAACCTACGATAAAGGTGCACTACCAGAAAATTTCACTAATAATCCACATGGCATCATCACAATATAACAGAAATCACTAAAA
>JANIJH010010393.1:0-12388 GCA_024520975.1 Erythroxylum areolatum | reverse complement strand
CAAGCGACCAACTTGATTATTCAACTGTGAATCAATTAATTTAGATTCTTATAATATACATGTTTCCCATACATCTCCATGTATATGTGTATTACTTACAAAAGAATCTTGGTACCTTTTGACCAGATATATAATGCTCACATAGATAAAACCAAACTCTTTTGTTTTATTAATAATAAATATTTTCATTACAAAACTACAACTGAAGAAGATAAAGTTACATGTAAATACACTTGCTTTCTAGGGCACTATATTTACATAACTCCAACACCTATTTTCCTCAAACAATCCGTGATAATACATTCACATCTTTAACACATTCAAGATATAACACCACAGTATAATATTGGTGTCATATTCAATAATACATCCACCAGTACAAATACTTTAAATCATTATCCATCATATTTACCCATATACTATTTCTCATTTCTAATTATCCACAAACTTTCATTTTTCTCATATCATGAAAGAGTATCATTCTTCTCACTAATTCTATCAGCTTAAACTCTTAACAATTACTCATGCGTGTAACTCATACACATGCGACTCAGACTAAGGATCAATTGCTACTGCATGCTAAGACATGTCAGTCAAAAGTGCATGCAACTTGATACATATTTCCCAAAGTGCCCATCTAAGATACTAAACCTAGGCGCTCTGATACTATAAGTGTTGGATCACGATTCCAGAGCCTAACTTCAAAATCATAAAGCATGAATGTATTTTCCTATAAGGTTATTTCAATGAAATCTCCTTAACCATCATCGGTTCATCTTCATGCTCTGATACCATAAGTTGTTGGGCACCTCGCCTACGTGAGACACACTAATCAAACACCCAAAATTTAAAAAGGCTTCTTTAAAAAAATTTTAGTCTATGTCTCTAGTTTGTTTTGAAACAAGAACCATCTCATTCGGAGCTCTACAAGTCAAGATATGATTAAAATTTTGAAGTATGTTTATAACCAATTCATGCTCTTCCAACTGATTCCCTCACTTTCTTTCCATCAATCTTTTCAAATCAACATCAAAGGCTATAAATTTTTATGGAGGGAAATAGTAATGTATTAGGAATATATTGGTTTAAGAATCACTTCATTTAGAGGTCAGATGACGAATTTATGGTCAAAAGAATCAAACATGTTCAGAGTTGGAAAGCCCTTCGGGTGGCGAAACATTATTGAAGTTACGAGGTGCGATCACACATTTCCTTATAGCAATCACACCCGAGGCTAGGTGCAGTTAATTAAGACCTTTCTATTTGAGAAGCCCTTGGACATTTAATCAAAAATATTCCAAGGATTGCACTATATGGTACAACCCCGGTTCATTCTCTTAATCGAAACCTTAGTGAATTGACCTAAGTTAACCTATATGTCATGAAATGCAAGCTAATTGTGTAGAAAGGGGTTTTGGTTTTTGAAATCATTAACTCAATTAAATTGAATTGAAAATTGTATTTTTTTGGATTTTAGGGAATCAGAAAATCGAAAATGTAAAAACAAATGATCAATAGTGATAAAGTCCTTTTGAAAATGAGCTCTGGCTATCATAGTTCGAAATTGATTTTTATGGGAGTAGAAATCACTAAGTTTCAAATTGGTAAACCTTAAAGAACTCTTTAAGTCCAGGATCATAATCAATGAGACTCCATTCCTTAAGATCCTGTTAAATGCTCTTAGTGTGTGTAGTGGGATAAGTCCATGCAACAAGTCAATTGAAATCTAGAATTAACTCAATCTCAAACACGACCATGCAAGATAGGATAGAATCAAAGATTACAAATAGACATATATAAAACTTCATATATTTAAATGCATGCTCTACATAAACAAATCCAAACTATACAATATGAATATCCAGGATTTGTTTACAACTATAATCAAGCCCAACCATACATTACAAATCCTAAACCTAGGAATTTATAAGGTAAGAGCTAAACTATGGATTGAACTACTCCCCTCTTAAGCTCATGGAACTCTAGCCATCACTACATCTGCAAAAGGAAACGAAATAACTAGCCATGCATAGCTCTCAAAAGCTTTAAAACTGACAAGGAATCAGAGGTACCCATGGTGGAGCATTGACAGTGAAAAATAGAAGAAGAAAACTAGGGTTGGATCAGAGAAAGATGATGGAGGATGTTTTTGGAGGTTGAGTATGTGATGTCTTCTGTCCTCCCCTCTTACTTCTCAAAAAAATAGGGTTTCCAAGTAGGTATCCTAGCTGGTTTTTACAAATGGCTAAGTGAGTTTCCAAAAATAGCTCGAGTCCAACTACGGTTTTCATTGCAGTGAAAAAATGAGTTCGCCATGGCAAACTTTTCCCAAAAGGTTTTGCTGGACTTTTTGTGACTTTGCCATGGCAACGTCAGATCTTCGTCGTGGCAAACTTTTCCTAAAAGGTTTCTACTTGAATTCTCTGGTTTTTGCCATAGTGAAAGATCATCCTTGCCGCGACCAACTTGCCTATTGGTGTTGTTGACTTACGTTCTTGAATTTCTTGGTTTTCACTCTTGACTCTACTTTTTGAGTGTCCTGCAATGAAAAGTAATAGTTTGCAGTATCAATTGTCCTAAAAATCAATTGAGTGCAATTACTAACTATTTGTGACAATTTTACCGTCAAATTACATTAATTCAAAACAAGCACTCATAAGCTAAATTAAGCACAATATTCGATAATAAGAGCCGAAAAGTATAACAAAAACCATGAAATTGTCACCAAATAATATAAAAAAACTTAGGTTCAATCAAATTCCCCTACACTTAGACCTTTGTACTCCTAGACAAAGCTTATAAAAGTCAAAGAGATACAAGTGCAAAAGAAAATACTGACCATGCTTAAAAATGAGAGCAAAAAAACAGTTAAACCACTTTCTCATAAATTTACCAAAGTAGACTGAAAGAGCACTAAGCAAATAAACACTATAAGTATTTAATCCAACAGATTGGGCAAAGGAGATTTCTCTCAAGGAAATGTGTTTAACTCTCAACTCACTTGTCTTAGGATAATTTCACTCTAAATTCTGCTTAGTCCATTCTCTACTATAAGCTTCTGATAATTCTACCTCTCCACTATAAGAACTATAATTTTGAAAATCGAGAGGACTTTTAGGGTTGTAATGTATGGAAGGATAAATGAAATGGATCAAATAGAAGAAAAAGATGAGTACATGCACCACAATAATTTTCCACATGAAATAAGCATCAACGATATGAAAAATCTCACATATTTTTTTGTTTTTTGACTTTTCTCAATAACTATTCTCTTTTGAGAAAGCTCTCTGAACTTTCTCTTTCTTTTCATTTTTTTAGAAAGCATTCTAAACTTTTTCTTTCTTTTCTTTTTGAGAAAGCTTTTTAAACTTTTTTTCTTTCTTTTCTTCTTTTTTTAATTTTATTTATGTTTAACTAGAGATCAAATATTTACATGAAATGTGGAAATAAGCATGCACTCAAAAAGATGGCTCAAAGGGGCTAGCAATGATTAAGTGTTTGGGGTTTATGTTTGAGTAGGAAGGGTTTTGAAAAGAATGCCTCTATCATATTAATAAAATTTTAGTTCATCAAGCTTTGATCAAGAATTAAAACAAGTTCAAGAGAGATATGAAATTAAGCAGATACACACACAAATGAAAAAATTTAAGCCCAAATATCCTTCCAACAAAGTTAGTATCTCCATTAAGCAATCTCAAGGTTTAAAAACACATAGTGCTACTTTTTCAACATACCCTCACTTGCCTCTTGTGAAAACACTGAAAATGGAATTAACCAAAATCAATTATCATTTAAAAACGTAGATGGTTTTCCAAAAACACATGTACGACTTTGAAATTTACAAAATCTTCTAAACACAGGAATGAAAAGAATATAATTTGGGATAACCATTGAAATGAAGGAATTAAAATAGAATTTATTTAAGAAAATTTAAATTTATGAACAAAATTGACTTTGCCATAGTGACACTGAAATGAGCAGTTTCACCGTGGCATAACCATAAGTTTGCCGCGATGAAATGTGATAGAGAAGAAGAAATACTTGAGAAACATGTAATTCACCTCAATTACCAAGTTTAAAAATTGGAAGATAACACACAAATGACCTGTCCAAAAGCAATTAAATGGCCAAAAATGATGCATAAAGAGAAATGCCAAATGGAATGTCCTCCCCCACACTTAAACACCATATTTTCCTCAATTATAAAACAATCACAACACAATTGTGTAGTGAAAAGGAATAGTAAGGCTATTGAATAATAACGCATAGGGGAAAGCACCATGAGAATCATAGAAACAATTGGCCATTAATCATATGAATAACAACAAGCTAACTGAGTATCTAGCAAACGGAAACTAAATACAAAACTACTCTAAGAAAAAAACAACAAAAGACTCAAACTAGTCCGTAGGATGATCAACCCCAGATCCAGATGGTCCTGCTTCAAAGGTAGCAGTGCCACTCATCAGGTCATCCTCATCAGAGGGAAACTAGAAATGAAAATGCTCTATGATCAACACATCCATGCACCACGATAATGTCTATCTTGGTCATACAAAGCCTCCCTCTCTTTCTATCGTTCCATCTCCTAGGAGAGTGTGTGGCGGAGGTGGAAGAGATCCTTATAAAGTTTGTCGATCTTGCCAGTGAGATTCTATCAAGTTATAAGCTTAGGAATGTCCTGAGCTAGATGGTCATCCTCAACTGGTGCATCAGCTACTAGGGTTACACCAATATCATGAATAGGTAAGGAGGGACACACTGGGTGAATGGTAGGGAGCTTTAGGCAATCATACCTAAAGAGTGGGGCCGGATCAAGATAGTTGTCATTATCAGGCTCCGAGACATTGTGGGCTCAGAAAATGTCAAAGATAAGGTGAGAAAAGGTGATGGAATTGGTTAATTTGGTAGCATTTATGGAGTCATGAAGGGCAGAGGTGATAGCGTCAGTTATATTGACCGGACGGCCAGTCATTAGGAGGTAAACGTGTAAGGTTTATTGTTTGGTGACATAGGCTAGGTGAGTGGTTGGAACAATATTGTTGCAAAATAAGTGTATCCAAGGATGAGCCTCGGGCTATAAGTCAGATCGTTTAAGGTAATGTGTTGTGTAGCATGGCCGGTGCCATTTTGCACCCTCTTTATAGAGGGTGCAGACAACATCGACCATCAGATAGTTGTGTATAAGCTGATCATAATGGCATCGGTGACATATAGGAAGATCAAAATGGTGACGGATATTGGCAATGGTGAAGGCATTTGGTTCCTTAATACCATGGAAGTTAATTTCCATTGTATCATGGAACCAGGCATAGGTGTAAAAATGGCGAACGAACTTATCGTTACCTTAAGTATGGGGTTTGACTAGGCCGATTAGTTGAGAGGGGATAAAAGGATTTTTAGGGGGAGCTAAATGAAAGGGTCTCTCTTTAGTATAGGGCCTAGCATCTACTTTCTCATACAATTCCTCAAAAGTAAAGCTATCAGAGGAATCAGACTCACTAGGAGGGGCAATGGTCTTAACTCGAGGCATTGTGCTACAGAAAATGCATACAAAAACATAAACTAAGCAAACGAACAAAGGAAACTAAAAATGAAAACCTAAGCAACTGGCAAAAGGTATTCAAAAATTCTAGGTAACCTAGACAAAACTAATCTAAAGCTAAAATGGAAGAGAAAATGAAATATACAAACTAGTCTACCTTAAACATTAACATAAACAAAGAAAAAGAGGAAAAAGAAATACTTATTAAAAGTGGGGAATCTGCATAGACAACTTGCAACTAATAGAATGATTCAAGAAGAAGAAGAAAGGATGGCCACGGCGAAAATGAGAGTGGGAAACAAATGAAGAGAGTCAGAAGCGGTTATAAGGGTTTTGGTGAGTGAAATGACAGAAAAGGATATGGTTAAGATCAAATAAGGGCAGCACAGTAATCTCACTAGTTAAAATTTCGAGCAGATTCAACCTTCACCACAGTGAAAGTTAACGTTCACTATGATGAAGGTAACCTCAAAGACATAAAAAGGAAAATATTGAAGTTTTGCCACGGCAACGTGGAATCCACTCCACGGCGAAATTATCCCAAAAGAAATAAAGAGGAATTAGCTGGATTTTGCCACGGTGACATGGAATCCATGCTGCGGCAAAATTAACCCAAAAGTAACAAAAATAAATAAGGTTACTTCGTCGCGGCGACGTGGACTCCACGCTATGGAGAAATTAACACCAGAGGAATAAGAAATACTAAGAACTTTCACCGAGGAAAAATTAACTCGAGAGTATTATAAATAAATTTCTGGGGACTTTACTGTGACCAAAGGATGAGTTTGTCGCAGCGAAATTAACTTGAAACTCAACAAGACAAACATAAACGCTTAACAAAGGAATGAGAAACATCACAACCAAACAAATGACACAAGCTAGGTACTAAGTAAACCTTTAAATGCGTATAAAAATTCATAAGGAAGCAAATAAGCTCAAGAAAATAAAGTGCAACACACTTAACCATATCAATTTCCTCAAGCTTAAAGACATATCATACATCAGGCCAATAAGCACAGCAAAAATAAAGTAGGAGACAGAACCAGAAGGGGATCTTAATGAATTTGCAAACTACTAATTAAACTAACACTAAGCTAATGTTCCTACTGAAATAGTTTCTCCCCCACACTTACTCAACAAAATAATGCACCCGAAGATGTTATAACCAATCACATAGCAAGAGTAAGTAAACAAGTGAAGGAAAGAAACAACTTGAGAATTACAGAGGTTGTTGATTCTCATGGTAGAGCTTCAATAGAAAGCCATTCACCATGAGTTTGGCTCTAGTCTCTTGATGTAAAAGCTCTACAATACCAGAATTGTGCGCCTTAGTGACTATGTATGGCCCATCCCAATGAGTGTTGAACTTTCCGTGTGTAAAAGTAAAACGAGCAATAAAAAAACTTTGTCTCCTTCCTTGAAGTTCTTCCTCTAGAGAACTTTACCGTGCATTAACTTTGTTTTCTCCTTATAAAAGTGAGAGTTCTCGTATGCCTCTAGCCGCATCTCCTCTAATTCTTGCAACTACAACTTCCTCTCCCCACCAGAAGATTCCAAGTCCATATTCTACTTGACTACCCAATATGCTTTATTCTCCAACTCCACCGACAAATGGCAAGCTTTGCCATAGATTAAACATTAGGGAGACATGCCTATTGGTGACCTGTAGGCAGTCCGATAGGCTTATAGTGCTTCTTCTAAATGCAAGCTCCAGTCTTTCTTTGATGGCTTGACTATCTTCTCCAAGATATGATTCACCTCTCTATTCAGCTTGACCATTAATTTGTGGGTGGTATGCAGTGGAGAATTTGTTAATGACACCAAATTTAGAAAATAGGTTATCAACTACCTTATTACAAAAATGTGTTCCTCTATCACTCACCACAACATTTTGAATCCCAAACCTACAGAAAATGTTGGAATTAAGAAATTTAGACACTGTTTGGGCATCATATTTTCTAGTAGGTATAGTGTCTATCCATTTGGATATGTAATTGATGGTTAAAAGGATATACACAAAACCAAAAGATGGAGGAAAGGGACCTATGAAATCAATGCCCCAAACATCAATGATTTTGCAAAATAATAAAGATGCTGAGGCATTTCATGCCTTTTACCTAACCCTCCAAAATGTTGACTTTTATCACTTGCCTGACAAAATGTAGAAGAATCTTTAAAAGGGGTAGGCCAATAAAACCAAAATCTATAATTTTTCTAGATGTTCTCCTTGCACAAAAATGCCCACTACAAACCATTAAATGGCAAGCTAAAATTATAACATCGAATTCTTCACTAGGCACACATTTTCTGATGACTTAGTCACTACATACTCACCATAAATGAGGAGCATCCCAAATGTAATGCCTAGTTTCGCTCCTTAGCTTTTAGGCCTATGACTTAGACATAAGAGGAGGGGTTAGTCCAGACATGAGATAATTGACTATATGTGCATACCAAGGCTCCTTTAAAACTAAAACACATAAGACTGAATCAGGAAAAGAATCGCAAGTAAGTTTAGAAGAGTCCACTCCCTTTGTATCATCTAGTAGCCTACTTAAGCGATCAGTTACATGATTCGTTGCCCTGACTTGTTCCTTTATCTCAATGTCAAATTCTTGAAAAAATAACGCCCATGTTATCAATCTAGGCTTTAATTATGGTTTCTTGAGGAGATATCAAACAAGTGCATGGTTAGTAAAAATGGTCACATGGGAGTTTAACAAATAAGGCCTAAACTATTCTAAGGCAAAAACTACCACAAACAGCTCTTTCTCAGTTGTTGTGTAGTTGATTTGAGCTGGATCCAGTGTTTTTGAGGAATATGCAATGACTCTTGAGAGCTTCTCCTCCTATTTGCTGAGCATAGCTTCTACAACACAATTAGAAGCATCACATGAAAGCTCAAAAGGTAAATTCCAATCAGGGGTAACTAAAATAAGGAGAGAAATGAGTTTGAATTTTAACTCATAAAAAGCATCTCTACAAGAATCCTCAAACTCAAAATTTTCACCTTTTTGTCAAAGCTTTAAAACAGGTAATGCAATCTTGCTGAAATCTTTTATGAAACACCTATAAACTCCTGCATGACCTATAAATGATCTTATATCTTTAATACAGGTATGATAAGGAAAGGAAGATATAACCTCAATCTTAGCTTTATTAACTTCAATCCTTTTGCTAGAAATCAAATGACCTAGCACTATGCCTTCATTTACCATAAAATGACATTTTTCAAAGTTTAAAATCAAATTCTTTTCAATACATCTTTTAAAATTTTTTCAAGACTAACTAGGAAATTATCAAAAGAACCACCATAAATCGTGAAATCGTGCATAAAGACTTCTATGCGTTCCTCCAAAAATTCGTAGAAAATAGCCATCACATAATGCTAGAAAGTCCCTGGAGCATTACATAAACCAAAAGGCATCCTTTGATATGCAAAGGTACCAAAGGAATATGTAAATGTGGTTTTATCTTGGTCCTCTAGTGCAATAGGTACTTGAAAGTACCTAGAGAAACCATCTAGAAAACAATAATGTGATTTGCTTGCAAGCCTTTCAAGCATCTGGTCAATAAAAGGAAGAGGGAAATGATCTTTTTGTGTGCCATCATTTAATGGCCTATAATCTATGCACAAACACCAAAAATTCTACACTCTTGTAGGAATAAACTTATCCCTATCATTTTTTTTTTACAGTTATCCCACTCTTTTTAAGCACTACATGCCCACTCACTATCAAATATGGGATATATGATCCCAGCACTCAAAAGTTTTGTGATTTCTTTCTTAACGACTTCTGGCTTTAGTCTCATTTGGGGCTGCTGCATAGATTTGGAACCCTCAATCAATAAGATCCTATGTGAGCAAATAGCTGGGCTAATCCCAGGTATGTCTGCTAAAGTCCACCCTATAGCCTTCTTATGTTCTTACAAAACAGCAAAGAGTCTCTCTTCCTTACCGTTAGACAGGGCATTGGCAATTATAACAGGTAATCGCTCACTAGACTCAAGAAAAGCATACTTTAAAGTAAGGGGTAGGGGTTTCAATTCAGTCACAGGAGGTTGAACAATAAAAGGGATCAATTTATGAAGTTTAAGAGAGAAATGATTACTCCACTTTCCTTTAACGAATGATAGCTCAAGTTCCATACAGACCTTAAAATCTCTATCTACACCAAGTGTTAAACCCATCTCACTTTGATTTATGGCAGCAACCGCCTAGGGCAAATCCTTTTGCATACCTTCAATCAGACGCTTTTGTTGAGGTGGAATAACTTCATCGATTTCGTCATCAATATCAGTCTCCATGATGTAAAAATCACTTGACATGTTAATAGAAAACCTTTCCCAAAGGGGGTCATCACTGACAATAGAAGATGTTAAGTTCACAAGTGAGTCAAAAAAATCAAGTGAATGCAATTCAGAGCCAAAGGAATCCTCTGGAAATTCAAAGTCAGAGCAAGCATCATCAATAGCAATATCAATCATGTTCACACCCAAAAGTGAGTAATCTTCATAAGGATGTTCCATTCCTTCATACATAACTAAAAAAACCCTATTATCACCTACTTCTATTGAGATGGTACCTTCTTTCATGCTAATCATAGGGTTAGTAGTCCTTAAGAAAGGTCTACCAAGATTCAATGTGGTATCATGAACAAGTTCAGAAGACATATCAAGAACATAAAAATCGGCAGGAAAGACTAAATCCTTAACCTAGACCAAAATATCCTCTATAATGCCCTCAGGATACCTAGTAGACCTATCAGCCAACTGAAGTACTACAGTAGTAGACTTAAGAGTCTTGACTCCCAATGAAGTGTATACAGATTTAGGCATGACATTAATAGTTGCCCCTAGATCTAACAAAGCTCTCCCTATAGTAACTTTTCCTATAGTGCAAAGGATAGTGAAGGATCCATGGTCCGCATTTTACCAAAATTTGAGGTTTAAATAGGGTAGACACATTTGAGCTTATTTGAACTCTTTCATTTGGTGTTGTTGGCCCTCGATTTTTTCCTTGATGAATAAGCATGATTAGATTAATTTTGGGGTCTTGCTAGATTAATTTGTGTTGCAATTAATTAGCATGTTAATTTGAGTGAGATTATATGACATAGGTTAATTGAATTAAAGTGTTAGGGTAGTAAGATTACATAAGGGGTATTGTTGGAACATCACTTAAGTTGTAAAGTCTTAAGGCATTAAAGGAAGGGTATAAAAGGAGAGAAAAAAATTTGTTGTCTTGCATTTCGAAGAAGCTAGAAACGTGAACGAGAAAAGAGAGAAGAGAGGCACGAAAAAAGAGAGAAAGAAGAGAAAAGAAGAGATGTCATCTACGTTTCAATTTTTCTTAGTCTTCAAAAGGGATTTTGGGGTTGAGCAAGGAGGGAAAAAGGAAGAGGGAGGTTAAAGCTTCAATTAGAGCCAAGAAACTCATTGTTTGGTGAAGATTCAAGGTAAGTTGGTGTTTTAATATTTGGATTTTTGGAAGGGATTTGGTTCAAAGAGCTTAGAAAATGCATGGGTATAAGTATTCTAGGATCAATTTCATGCATAGGTTTCTTTGCGTTTTCCAATTGGAGTTCATTTTTGAATGGGGATTCTTGTTAATGTTGAAGGGAGGCAAAAGAGGCAAGAGAAGCAAGAGGAGAGACATCCTTGAGCAAGTTTTCAAGCAAAGAGACTAAGGTGGGTTACATTCTTATAAATGAAAAATAAGTCATTAATGTTTCTTTCAAGAAAAGAGAAATAAATGTTTTCAACTAATTTTAAAATATGTATTCATTGTTCTTTAAATGCTTTGAGAAGGTGCTATATGTGTTTGTATGAAGTTTATGGATGAACTAGGAAAAAATGGAAATGATTTCGAAGGGATATCAAGTTTATGAAGTTATGTTTCGAAAATGTGCCATTTGGGCAACAAGTTTTCAAGATGTGAGATGCATGATTGCGTGGGTTTGTGGTGGTCCCCTATGTATGTCAAGTGCACTTTGACCAAAGGCTTCCCTCACCTACCCGCTAGTGGCATGGAGCTCCTTCATGGACTCCCCTAAGTTAACAGCTACACAAGACCCTTATCAGAATTGTGTAATACATTCTGTTTTAGATCCACCCAAACCATTATGATGTGCTTATGTGTTTACATGTGTTGACAAGTTTGATGATTTTTTGACTTATGCAAGTTGAGAAATTTATGTTTTATGGATTTTCACAAAAATTTGTTATGATCATGAGGGTTTGCTTGTTACCGATTATAAAACTGTTACACACGAGTTTTAAGATTCACCCCCATTCCTCCCCATCTACAGGCGATGAACAAGATATAAAGTGATCAAGTCGAGAGTCAAGGCATCACTCCAATTTGCATATTTTGTTCTTTTGAAGTTAAATCATATAAAACAAGGCTTTAGTCACATTTTGAGAAATTATTGTTCTTGTAAAGTTGTTATTTTTGGACTATGATGTAAGGTTGCTCGAAATGCCCACTAAAGCATTGTAAAAACTTTATTCTTCTGATGTTAATGAAGTGTGAATGGTGCATGGATGATGTGAGTTGAAATTAGATATATGTGAAGAAGAAATCGACTTGAGTTGATGATTTTAGCATATAAATCATTGATATATATATATATATGTATGCATGCATAAACGAGATACTATAGAAAGGAAAATAGGAATTATAACTGATCAGATGTAGTTGAAGGTGAAGAGATAAATGAGTTAAGATTTGAGAGTTTAATGAAATCATTTTGGTAGTTGAATGTGTAAGTGATAAGTCGACTTGTACCATGTGTAAGTCGACTTACACATGTTCGGTACCGATAAGTCGACTTGTTCATT
>JANIJH010010267.1:0-12399 GCA_024520975.1 Erythroxylum areolatum | reverse complement strand
TTTTTATGGCAAAGAAAGAATAAGAATTAGAATAAGTTTTGTTATAGATGAGATTGAGATATGCATGATTAAGAGAAATCAAGTAATTTGAGTTTGATTGAGGAAGAACTTCCAAAAGGGAAATTGTATTATTTTGTTTGAGTGTGAATGAAGATGAAAAAAAATTTTATACCGATTTCGGATTTGGTTTTTGACTTCTAGGTTTCCAACGCGATAGTTTTTCTATAAGTGTATGTTATCGAATGTCGGAATTTGTATTTCAGTTCGATTGCATCGTTTATTTCGTTTGTTTCCGAGCCAATTCGATTCGACTTTGTATGCGATTCGATTTCACTTCTTTCGCTTTCGTCCTCTTTGTTTCAGTTTTCGATTTCATTTCGATTCGATGCGTTGTGATTCGATACTTTCGCTTTGTATGTCGCTTTCGTTTAGTTTTGAAATCCGTTTGATTCATTCCGCCACTTCGTTTTCGTCTTCGTTTTTTGTTTTCCGGTTGGGATCCGGTTCCGAGATCGGGTCCCAACAGGCTAGATTTCATAATGGGAATGGATGTTATGGAGAAGTATCATGCAAAGTTAGATTGTAGCCTTAAGGAGGTGGAATTTGACTTGGGCAATGATGAGAAGGTGATTTTTACAGGGGACAGAAAAACACCATCACCAAGAATCATTTCTACTTTGTTAGCTGACAGGATGATGGGAAAGGGGTGTGAAGCCTTCTTAACACATATTATGGACACTGATGGGAATGAAGGAAAATTAGAAGATTTTCCAATTGTGAGGGAGTTTCCGGATGTGTTTCTAGAGGATTTACTTGGTTTGCCATCGGTGAAGGAAACCGAGTTCGCCATCGACTTGATTTTCGAAACCACACCCATTTCTATACCACCCTATAGAATGGCTCCAGCGGAGCTGAAGGAGCTTAAGGAATAGTTGGAATAACTACTAAAGAAGGGGTCCATAAGGCTGAGTTCGTCACCTTGGGGAGCGTCGGTTCTGTTTGTTAAGAAGAAGGATGGAACATGGTGCATGTGCATTGATTATTGGAGACTCAACAAGGTGACTACTAAGAATAAGTATCCTCTGCCTCAGATTGATGATCTGTTTGACCAGCTTTAGGGAGCAAGGATCTTTTCCAAAATTGATCTCACGTCAGGCTATCATCAGCTCAGAATCAAGGAGTCTGATGTAAGCAGGACGGCCTTCAGAACACAGTATGGACATTATGAGTTTTTAGTCATGCCTTCTGGATTAACCAATGCTCCAACTGCTTTTATGGATCTTATAAATAGGGTCTTTAAGGAATATCTAGATCAGTTTGTCATAGTGATTATTGATGACATTCTAGTATATTCCAAGAGTGAAGGGGAACATGAGGAACATCTCAAGATTGTGTTGCAGAAATTGAGGAAGAGGGATCTTTATGCCAAATTCAGGAAATGTGAGTTTTGGCTTCATGAAGTGATTTTTCTTGGGTATATGATTTCGAAAGATGTGGTGTATGTTGATCCAAGGAAGGTTAAAGCAGTGGTAAATTGGCATGCACCCAAGACAGTGACAAAGGTGAGGAGTTTTCAGAGTTTTGCAGGATATTATAGGAGATTCATTGAGGGATTCTCTATTATAGCTGCTCCGATGACTAAGTTATTGAGGAATAATTATAAATTTATCTAGAGTGAGGAATGCCAGAAAAGTTTTAAGGAGCTCAAGTGCAGATTAACAAGTGCCCCAGTTTTGATTTTTCCTATGGGAGATAAGGGTTATACAGTATACAGTGATGCTTCGAGGAAGGGTTTAGGTTGTGTGTTGATGCAAGAAGATAAGGTAATAGCTTATGCCTCCCGAAAGTTAAAGCCTTATGAACTGAATTACCCGACCCATGATCTAGAGTTAGTAGCAATAATTTTTGCCCTGAAGATTTGAAGACAATATCTGTATGGGGTTCAAACAAGGATTTTCACCGATCATAAAATTCTTAAGTATTTGTTGAGCTAAAAGGAATTGAATTTGAGACAAAGAAGGTGGTTAGAGTTGCTCAAGGATTATGACCTGTTGATTGAGTACCATCCAAGAAAGGCAAATGTGGTAGTGGATGCCTTGAGCAGGAAATTCTCTATAGCTCATGTTCAAATAGTTTATCTGCCGCTATTAGAGGAGATGGCTAAGCTTAGGATAAGTTTGAAATAGGAAGAACCTGATTGTATTGTTGCTACCTTCAGAGTGAGACTGATACTCAGGAAGAAAGTTAAGGAGTTACAAGCGCAAGATGCAAAATTGAGTGAGCTTCGAGAAGAAATTTCGAATGGCAAGAAATCTAAAGTGGTAGTGAGGGATGATGGACTTATGGTTGTAGGAAATAGACTTTATATCCCAAATGTCAAGGAAGTAAGGGATGAAATATTGGATGAGGCACATAATGCGCCTTATGCCATGCACCCAGGTAGCACCAGGATGTACAGAGATCTAAAAGGACATTTCTGGTGGAAAGGCATAAAGAGGGATGTAGCAGCATATGTGAGCAAGTGTCTAGTATGTCAACAAGTCAAGGTTGAGCACCAGGCACCTTCAGGCAAGTTAAGGCCATTGTCCATTCATGAGTGGAAGTGGCAAAGGGTAACTATGGATTTTCTGATGGGTTTTCCTAAGACTAGTAGGAAACATGATGCCATATGGGTCATTGTCGATCGGTTGACGAAGTCAGCCCATTTCCTGGCAATTAAGCAGACTGACTCTCTGCATGTGCTAGTCAAGAGGTATATAGATGAGATAGTAAGATTACATGGGATTCCAGATTCAATAGTCTCTGATAGGGATCCTCGATTCACTTCGAGATTCTGGGGAAGCTTGCAAGAGGCTCTCGAAACCAAGTTAAAGTTTAGTAGGAATTTTCATCCCCAGACGGATGGTCAATCTGAGAGGACCATTCGGACACTTGAGGGAATGCTTAGAGCATGTGTGATATATTTCGAAGGGGCTTGGGACGAGCATTTTCCATTGGTCGAATTTGCTTATAATAATTCGTACCATTCGAGCATTTAGATGGCTCCATATGGAGCACTGTATGGAAGGAAATGTAGAACTCTGATATGTTGGGATGAAGAAGGAAAAAGGAAACTGATAGGGCCAGAGCTACTTCAGATGACAGTTGATAAGGTTAATCTAGTTAAACAATGGCTTAAGGCAGCACAAGATAGAATGAACAGTTATACCAATGCACACCGAAAGGAGATGGAGTATGAAGTCGGTGAGAAAGTCTTTCTTAAGACATCTCCTTGGAAAGGAGTTATGGGGCTTGGCAAGAAGAGCAAGTTGAGTCTGAGATATGTGGGTCCACATGAGATTGTAGAGAGGATTGGACCGCTAGCCTATAAGTTGGCTCTACCACCAGAATTGTCACAGATACATGACGTCTTTCATGTGTCCATGTTGAGGAGCTATAGATTGGATCCATCCCACATCATTCAGAACATTGAGGTTCTTTTGAGAGATGATCTAAGTTATGAGGACATTCCAGTAGAGATCTTAGACACCAAGGAAAAGGTTCTTAGGAACAAGACGGTTTAACTGATCAAAGTCATGTGGAGAAATCACTCTGTTGAAGGGGGCATATGGGAGCCCATGGAGGCCATAAGGGAAAAGTATCCACACCTTTTCAACGACTCAGGTAAGAATTTTGAGGACAAAATTTTCTTAAAATGGGGAGAAATGTTGGCTCCTGAAAATTTTTTAGCATGATGAGACTAATTTTGGGGTCTTGCTAGATTATTTATGTTGGAATTGATTAGCTTGTTAAAGTGGGTAAGATAATATGACATGGGCTAAGGGTTTTTAACTATTAAAGTAGTGGGAGAGTGTGAGGTCAAATTTGGCAAGTCACTTAAGTTTAAAAAAACCATAAGGCATTAAAGGAAGGGCAAGGTGGACTTTTATCAATCATTAAAGGTAAAATGGGAAGAAAGAAGTGTGGTTTCCTTCCTTAAGAGGGGGAAAAACGAAAATGGGAGGGAAGGAAGTGAAAAAACAAAACCAAAGAGAGGAAGAAGAGAGGTTTCAGTGGTTGAGAGGAAAGAAGAGGGTTGAGCTTGGGTTTCATCTTTTCTAAGCCTTCTAGAGAGATTTTGGTGTTGTACAAGAAGGAAAAAAATAGAGGAAGATAAGAGCTTTCTTTTGAACTAAGCATTTCCTCATTTGGAGAAGATTTGAGGTAAGAGCATTCTAAGGCTTTGGATTTTTGAAAGGGTTTTGGGTTTCAAGAGCTTAGTGAATGCATGAGTTTAAGTGTTCTAGGAACATTTTATACATTAGATTTTTTGGGTTCTCATTTGGGAATTTCTACTGATTTGGGAATTATATTTATGTTAAAAAAGGGAATCAAGAAGGTCAAGAAGAGCAAGAGGAGAGGCATATTTGAACAAGCCATAATCAAGTACTTCAAGGTGGGTTTCACTTTTATAGTTAGGTCATAAGCTAATAAAAGTTTTCTGTTAATAAATGACAGTAATTAATTTTGCAACCACCTCATTCATGTGCATTTAATGTTGTTAAATGCTACAAGATTGTCCTACATGCATATAAATGATTTGTGTGATAATTTATGGACAGTTGTTTTTAAAATGATTCTTTGAAATGATGCATGATTATGAAACCATACTTTTGGAAATGGTTTTTAAGATATAACAACCATATGAAAAGCAAGTTTTCAAGAGAATGTGCCTTTTTGCGCACCAAGCTTATAAGATTTTGAAATCTCTGTGTTATGTGGGTTTGTGGTAGTCCCTCAAAAGCTGTCACATGCACGTTGACCCAAGTATAGGCTTCTCCCACTTGCCCGCCAGTGGCATGGGGCTCCCTCAAGGACTACCTCAAGAATTCACGACTACATAGGACCATTTTATTGGAAATGTGTAGTGCATCATGCTTTGGACTTCCCCAAACCATTTGATGTGTTTATGTGTTCATGACAAGTTGAATGGAGCACACCCATGAATTTCTGTATGGAAAATGTTTTAAAAATGTCTTTGCTTGTTACAAACTATAAAATTGTTTCCCACGGGCTTTAAGTTCACCCCACTTTCCTCCCCATAAGTAGGTGATAAGCAAGAGATTGAGTAGTCAAGGGCCAAGGCATCATTCCACTTTTGAAATGTTGTTGTAATTTAAGCAAGTCTAGTAAACCAAGGCTTTAGTTGCATTTTGAGCAATTTATTGTTCATGTATCTTTTGTATTTTGGGATATTTTTGAAACATTCATGTAATGGGGGCTTGAAATGCCCACTAAAGCTTTGTAAAACTACAATCTTTTGATGCTAATGGTTTATGATTTTAGTTTTGCTCAAGATTCTCAAGGTTACATAGGGGAAAAATTCGCGTACTGACTTCAGGGATATTTCTGGGTTGATGTGAGATGATTTAGGCAAAGTTATCTTCTGGAAGGTTGTAGGTCTTTCTTTTATCTTTCCAACGGTGTATAGCATGAAATAATTGGACATCTAAGTTGAAAGTTATGGTCTTTATGGGTGGAGATGCTCTGGAGAGTATAGATAGTGATTTAGAACTTTAGGGATGTGAGAAAGATCAAGTTGAAACATCTTCTTATGCACGATACATCGTCTTAGTTTTGCTTCATCTTAGTTTGCTTCGTCCTAGTTTTGCTTCGTCTTAGTTTTGCTTTGTCTTAGTTTCGCTTCATCTTAGTTTAACTTTTCACATCATCTTAGTTTGACCATCTTAGTCTGACTTTTTGGATCATCTTAGTTTGACCGTCTTAGTTTTACTTTCTGTATCGTCTTAGTTTGACCTTCTTAGTTTGACTTTTCTCATCGTCTTAGTTTGACCTTCTGTATCGTCTTAGTTTGTATAGTCATCTTCTGTTCTATTTTTTATCCTTCAGAAGGTAGAATTGGTCTTTGAGTCTTTATGAAAGTTGTAAATATAGAAGTCTTCTTTAAAATTGTCTAAACACAAAGTAAATTTGACATTTGTAGTGGGAGTTATGGCAATTGCACCAAGATAGGTACAAATTGATTGATGGTATAAACGTGTTTGATTCTTTTGGGTATAACTTCCTCATCCGACCTCCAAATGAAGTGATTCTTAAAGCAATGGATTCTTTACATGTTTTAATTTCTTTATATGAAAATTTGTATCTTTTGGAGTTTTTTTGAGAAAGTTTTCATTATAGTAAGTGAGAGGTCGGTTGGAAGAGCATGATTGGGGTATGAACATGCTTTAGCTTTTTAAGTTTATCTTGAGATGTAAAACTCCGATTGAGATGATTCTTGCTTCAAAGCAAACTAGAGATTTAGAGTTACAATTTCTTTGAATAAGTCAAGTTGTATTTCAGGTGATTGACTGGTGTGGGCACACCGACCTTGTGGAATGATGGTAAATAACCGTCCAGGGTAATAATCACAATGTTTATGACTCCATTTGTTGGCCAACATTACTACATTCAAGGCTATCCTTTAAGAAACTAAAGAGATAGTCACCTCTTTCCATAACATAGTACATTTGACAAGTTAGCCTGCATAACTTGTTTTTAAAGAGAAACTAGGTCTTTTATCTAGATATAATAATACAAATTTCAGAGAACAAGTCCATATGACAACTTTGAGGACTGGAAAGGCACTAAAGGTTGAAGAAAATGAGGAAACTACTACTCAAGAAGATAAGGAAGAGGAGAAAGAGGAAGATCAAGAGGAGGAATCAAATAAGGAGGCTATTAAGGAATTATCAGTTAACTTAAGTATGTATGGCTCCTACTTCATATACAAAAACTTTCAGATTCAATCATTGATCTATTGGGTTTTATTATTCCTTTTTATGTTGATAGTTTGTTATTAAAAAGGAAATTAGTAGTTCCACTTGGTTTTATCACTTTGACACAATTTGTCCTTATTATATTGCAGTATGTGACCTATTTGTAGGCTAATAAGCTCTTATTTTAGAATATTGGTGAAAGCATGCAACTGATTATAGATTTTGATTGAAGGGCTTGTTGAAGAGTTCAATTAAAAGAACAAAAAAGAAGTGTTGGTTAATAGGCATCCTAACAGTTAATTGTTTTTCTCGAATGAGTAGTTTATAGGTTTAATTTGGTTTTTTGGTAGTTTTAGTCTTATGGTTTTAATTTTACGAGTTCATATTTGATTAGGTTATATACACTATAAAAGCAACATCACCCTAATGTATTAAAGTATAAAAGATCTTACCAACCCTAGACAGATGTTAATGACTTTAGATAGGGCTAGAAATCTTTTACTATTAGAGAAGTAGAAGCTTTCCTCACCTCCTCCCATTATTTATCATATTTTTAATTATTCTTGTATGTTTTGTACATTGAGGGCAACATATAACATAAGTGTGGGGAGGGAGTTAGCAATAAAGTTTATCATTTTTTATAATTAGATTAATAATCAATAATTTGATATTTAAAAAAATAATCAAAATGATTCATTATGATTTTAGTTAAGATTGTGAATTGATTTTATTAGGCAAAATGTTTTGAGTTTGGTGATTAATTTAATTTCAATTAAGTACCTTAATTTTGAGAATGGATACTTGATTTGTATTATAATACTTTGGGCATAATTTATAGACGCATAGATTTAAATTTGAATTCATTTTTAGCATTTTCATTACCCTACACATAAAATAAAAAAGAAATAAAAATTTTAGTATGTGAATAATTGAGCATAAATTATTTCACTTTGTTGGCTTTGTATTAATTAAAAGGTTGATGTTAAAGCATGGTGCTAGTGTGCATTTTAGATAGTGACCGAGTTAAGTAACTAGGGTATTAATGAGAACGTGTTTACTTTCACATTAATAGGTTAGGTGGCTCTTCAATCAAGTTTCTAAATACTCCTATATTTTTAAAATTTAGCGTTTTTTTTAAGCGGTATGAAAATGTTTAAAGTTTTTAGACAATTATTTTTTCCTTTTGCATTAACTGGAAGGATTTAAATTGAGTTGGAATTTTAATAATTATGAAGTGAATTAGATTGATTTATAATTTAATGTAAATAACTAAGTGCTTAACAATTAAATGAACTTTTCAATTTAATGAATAATGGAAAAACTTGATTAATATCTTCGAGATGTTTAATGCTTTTCCAAAGTTATTTCTTATTAAGTTAAAAAGTAATGAAATTGATTTACTTAAAGATAAGCAAATTCTTAAGTGTAGGGGAGTTTGATAAGTGCTTACTTGTTTATTTTTTTATAGCAATAAAATATATTGAATAGAAAATTGTTCTACCTTAACAAGTTACAATCCAAAGCTTGAGAAAAAGAGAATCAAATAACATTTTCCTAGCTACTATATAATAAATACAAGTTTTCATCTATTTAGTTTTGTCCCTTTATAAACCTCTCATTCAAGATTCGATGCTGCTTTGATGTTGGTGGAAAGTTTGTCTTAAACTCTTATAGCTAGCATCGATAATCTACTATATAGAACTTTTTTTTTGGTAAACTTGTTCCATTTCTCTTACTACCATCCTAAACAACCTTTTATTCCTCTCATGCCATATAAAATACTCCACTACTATAATGCAGATTTTTAGAGTTTTATAGTTTGCACTTGTGGCCATTTTCAATATGGTAACCTTGCCTATCATTTCTTCCCACTTCTAAGCTAGAATTCAAACTCCCAAACCAAATTGTATTCTTTTCTAGATTGGTTTTGAGTGCCTGTAGTTTAACAAAATATTGTCCACTAATTCTCACTGTGTTTTGCATAATTCACAATTTAAATTCTCAACATTAAACTTCATTATGTTCTTTGTATCTGGTCTCCCTATTACTCCTAGCTAGAGGATTACTAAATATGAAGATTAGATGTCTGTTTCCTAGACCATGTTTTTCCACCTAACTCTTCTTGTTAGATAGTCTTATAGATGTTTCCTATAGGATTTTGTGCTGAAAACCTTGTTGCTACTCACTGCCCAGACTATCTCATCATTCCTTATTGTTTGAAACATTTGCACATTGCTTATTAGACTTTCTACACCTTTGTTGCTATGAAGTGGACATTACCACTGGTTGTTGTTAATGAACCTGCTGACTTTTATGCTTGGATTAATCATTAGTTTGAGATGTTGTAATTCATGTACTCTATGCAAAGGTTCTTTTTTTATGTTAGTTATCATAGCAAAATAATGTATTTTCCCCATTCCCTATTCTACTCTCAATCAATTCTTAAATCCACTCTTTGGTCTCTAGGATATACTTTAAGTGCCATGTCATGTTCTATTTTAGTCTCCCATTCCATATGCTATTACCTCTTATGTATACTTGTTTATATTTTTATGATTATATATTTAGTGCATTTTGCTTATCTATTTGAGTGTTATTATTTTTTTAGAACTTAATTTGTCCATTTTATTTTCAGGTCTTATCTCACTTATTTAGAGTAAAAGGAACAAATTCAAGGAAGTTTGGGGCAATTTGGAGCTATTTTGATCAAGTAATAAAGTTACAAGAAAAGTACATGACCAGTTATATGACTATGTACTTGCCAATGTCATTTAAAATTTATGAATTTAATGAAGCATGACTATATACCATATAAAGAGAAGTTGTTTTCAAGATCCAGATAATTACTCAACCATGAACATGCATGTGTTTGAGAAGTACACATTTGTGTACTTCCCTATATACATATTTTAAGTTTGTGTTTATACATATATGTTAAAGGTCATGCATTGTTAAGTACAAGGTCATGCACTTGCCTACATACAACCTATTTTAAAATATAAATGGAAAATTAAAGGGGAAAACAAACAAGGAAGCTTGGGAGTCACAATTGGATGACCTAAATAGGCAAAGAAAATGAATAACAATCAAGCAGATGAATTTGGAGTGATTTTCCTTCAATTTAAATTGATATTATTATATATTAAAAGGGATTTCATCATATTTCAATTAATACAAATCTTGATTTTAATTAGAAATATATTTCAATTAATTAACCTAAGATTAATTATTAATAATCTTAAGAAAGATATTATAATAATTGAGGAATTTTCAATGTTTAACAAACTTTAGATTAAATTGATATGGAAGTTATAATTACATGAGACTTCTTATGGGGGTTTGAAATTAGGGTACTATTGTCTTTATTGATTATTTCTTAGTTTAATTTTCATTATAATTGATAAATTTCTTTGATATGTTCTTATTTTATTATCTTAGTTTTAAAGTTGATCTCTCATCATCACCTTAATTTTTCAGTTAGATAGTAGGAAGAAGTTTAATACTAGTTATCATAGTCATTGAGGGATAGACACTTGGTATTTAGTAACCTATATAATGAAAGTGATAAGTGCACTTGCTTGGAATGATCTATAGGCTAGGGGATAAAAACATATTCATTAATCACTCTTAGTAGACTGGATCATATTATTCAAAGATGTTTGACCATTTGTTAAAGGAAATTATCTCAAACATCTTATATGTGAGATTCATCTATCAGAGGGCATCTCAATTAATGAACTAGGTCACCTCGAATTATTTGGTACAAAAAGAATAAAATATCTTTCATTGTGTCTTTGTATCCACATGAAGTTGCTAGTAATCTGGCTTCTATTTATCACCCACAAGAGCATATGGCTCAACTAGAGGAGGTGGTAACACTAGGATTATCTATATTGGCCTCTACTATCTCCTTGAAATATGTGTCCATAGGGAAACAGTGTATGATGAACAAGTAGTGGTGTCACTCTAGCCCTTCTACATAGTGGTTGATGTGCATATATCCATAATGGTTTAGCTGACTCCCAAGTACTTGTCATAGTATGATATCTAAAGAAAAACATAAATGAGATCCCAAAAAATAATAAACAATTTCATATGAATGCATAAATATAGAGTCTAGTGTAATATGATGCAAAACAAAATAATGAACCACGAATTGGAATGTAATTGGCCTACAATACTCCCATGTCATATGTTCATTATTCATGCCTATTGTGTCTATAACCTACATCCTATAATGCTAAAATATCAATTACCATGAATTTTAGACCATTGCAGAGTTTGAATCATCCCATTCGAAAAATTTAAGGCTCTAAAGCAACCAATATAAGTAACATTAAGATTTTCTAATCATATAAAGCAGTTATAAATCCTAATTAAACTAATTCATTTTTCTAACACCCTAAAAATAATGAATAATGGATATCTAATCATAAAATAAGCACAAATAACAATTCATAGCATTAAATAATATAAGATGCATCTAAATAATGACAATAAGGGTGTTATACAAAATACAGGGATAAAGCTAAAAATTGGTGAAGAAAAACCTAAACATGCACTAAGATTCTTTATGTATGATTAGAGAGGGCTTACATGTTGTTTTATATCTCAAAAACAAAAAAATGAACTCAACGTTTAGAGAAAAGTGAGAGAAAACATAGCTGAGAATGCCAAAAAAATGAGGGGTGTAATGAAGCTTTTATCAACTCTAATAGGAAGAAGTTTAAGAGAAAGGGGAGATCAAAGGGTTTTAAAATCTAGCTTAAATTTCAATCTTTTTTTATCTTGGAAGGACAAAGTTCTATTTTTCATTAGTTTATGGTTGAAACATAGGTTTCTAGTTGAGACCGTTCGCTTTTCTATGACAAGACCTTAGATGATACTAAGGGATTTAAATAGCACCATTTAATTTTGTAAAGTAGATGCCCAAAGAATTAAAACATAACTTAAGGATTGTGTAACAAATATTGAGTTTATCGAATTGAAATCTATAGGCAACTTTTATATAAGGTGTAATAAACAAGAACTTGAGTGGAACATTAGAAGAAATGGACTAGCTTTAATGGATGAGGAGTGGTTACTAATATTCACTAAAAGCTATAACTCCTTTGATATTCTAATGTTATTGTAGCTCAGTAGAATTTACATAGCACACCACTCTCGTAGGACACGTACCTGACATCCTGAATGATATCCGAGTACGTACCCCGCAAGGGTGGTTTGTTAGAACGATCATTCAGTCAAAATTCATTACAAAACATTTTGTTTCCTTAAACAATGTACACGTATGCGGAAATCATTATCAAATCAGGCCCAGTTTATTTAAAAAAATTTTCCATTCATAAGAGTTACAACAGTCATTTGGGCCTATTTCAGATGCAAAAGAAAACTTACGATCATAAATTCATTTTGTTACCAATTCAATCACAAACACTTAATACAATTTTTTGGAACATAATTCGAAAAAAAATTACTAAAGACATATACCGGGGCAAATTGATCCTGACCCCTAATGTAACATCCCCTCTCCTATAGAAAGGGTATTTTGGTAATTGGGACGAGTTCGGGATATTAATTTATATCTCGGCATGCGCATACAGCATATAGTCTCTATAATTACTGATTGGTTGCACATGCA
>JANIJH010010133.1:0-12408 GCA_024520975.1 Erythroxylum areolatum | reverse complement strand
TCACCGTGAGAGAAGCACAATGATAACACCGATCATCAGGACTAAAGGTCGCGCTTTTTCACTTCTCTTCAACGTTATTGAGGAAGAACTCGACGACTGAAACTTCCGCTTCTTCTTGGGCTGCCGTCAACCGTCTACTTCCGATGGAACCGGTTTTAGAGATGAGAAGAACAACTCTTCATTCCCTGTTTCCCTCTGCCTTTGTCAAGATTTAGATCGCCCCCTCCGACGCAGTCCGTTCAGTATACTTCCAGTTGACCAACGGTTTCGTTGTTGCAAAAAAACCGGACAGGACCGTACGGTCCGACCGAAACCTGCCGGTTTTTATACATAGAGGTTTTTAGGAAAAATCGAACCGAACCACTGATCGGTTCAAAATTTTATCGGTCGGACCGTACGGTCCGATTCAGTTTTTAAAACATTGAAAATAAATGTACATATCTTGCACAATATTTTTATTCATTTTTTCTATTCAAAAGGCCATAACCTATCAATATTAAACAATCTTATGCAAGACAGAGCTTACGGTAGAAGACCCTTTGGTGAACTATTGCCACACATCCACGGCAACAACGCACATTCTCACCATATGTTTATATTTATAACATGTTCTACTCTAAAGGATAGAATGAGGCTAACTGTGTCATTTCATAATTGTAATGAATTATGATTTAATAGGCCAACCTATAGTTATTAAGGTACTATTATGTACCTCAAATGCGATTAGTAAATCTTTAGTTATTAAACATACATTAGGCAATTCAATTAATTGTTGTGAATATAGAATTAATGTTGTGATTATATTAGTTATACTTTTAACATTCTCCCACTTGGACAATATATTCAAATCACTATACCAATATCCATCATCTAAAGACAATCAAATAAATCATATGCAATATCATATCGACAAGATATATTTACTACATATGATCAGGCCCTGGAGATATTCAAAAACAACAATAATCATTAAAAAAACATGCATGCAATACAATAATTGAGAATATGCATTTGTCTTTTTTGTACCTGTCATTTCGTCCAACTATATATATGTACATCAAATGACTACAAATATCATTATGCATGTTTCATATATACAAGTCATAAGCAATCCGTACAAAGTACTAACATGTTCAATATAAAATAACAAACTCCCACTAATCTTATCAAGCTAGGCTCTTAACAATCTCATTCGGGAGACGTGTTCTGCAAACACACATATAAGTAAGCCTTTTGTAAGTGGATATGCTAACTTGCTAGCTATAGGTGGATATTAAATAGTAATGGGGGATTAAATGACTTTCTCTTTAACAAAATAGTACTTTATATCAATATACTTTGAGCGAGAAGTACTTCTAGTGTTCTTAGAGAGAAAGTTACAGTTGCGGAGTTATCACAATACAATTTCAGCAGACTCGAAATAAAGTCTACAATACCCAATGCTGAAATAAAATTCCACAGCCATATTGCTTGATAAACTGCCTCATAGCATACCATATACTCTGCCTTCATGGTAACAGATGTTGTGAGTGTCTACTTGACACTTTTCTACGATACAGCTCCTCAGTCATCATAAAGATGTCGCCTGAAGTGGATTTTTTATCATCCACACATCCTGCATAATCAGCATCACTGAACCCAACTATGTCAAGAGTGTTAGTTCGCTAATAAGTCAGCATATGATCTTTGCTATCCTAAAGATACCTTATGACTTTCTTAGCTGCTTTCCAATGGCAAAGTCCATGATCACTTAAGTATCTTCCCAACATGCCTACAACAAAAGCAATATCAGGTGTGTAATACTTAAGCAGACATTAGACTGCTTACAAGTGACGCATAAGGAACGACTTTCATTTCTTCTCTCCTTTTCATTTTGTGGACATTGGGCCTTTGAGAACTTGTCACCCTTCACTATTGGTGCCTTCCAGGAGAACAAGAATGCATAATGAATATTTTCAAGATCCGATCAATGTAAGTCATTTGAGACAATTAAAGAATCCCATTTGCTCTATCTCAGAGAATCTGAATTCTAAGTATATAAGAGGCCTCACCAAGATCCTACATATCAAAATAGCTAAATAACAGTTGTTTTGTCTTAAATAATAGATCAGTATCGTTAGAAGCAAGTAGAATGTCATCAATATACAGTACAAAAAAATGAAATTGCTCCCACTAAACTTCATACACTAAACTTCATATATATACATTGATCAACTACATTCTCTTTGAAGCTATTTGTAGTGACAACCATATCAAACTTGAGATACCACTGTCTTAATGGTTGTTTTAACACATAGATAGACTTCTTGAGCTTGCAAACCAAGTGTTCTTATTAGTTATCTCGAAACCAACTGGTTGGGACATATAAACATCTTCATATAGATCTCCATTTAAGAAGGCGATCCTCACATCCATTTGATTGAGTTCTAAGTTAAAATGAGCAACTATAGCCATGATGATTCGCAGTGAATCTTTGGTAGAAACTAGTGAGAAGGTTTTGCTTGAAATTAATCCCTTTTCTCTAGCTATAGCCTTTAGCCACAAGTCTAGACTTATACCTTTCTACTTATCTATTTGAGTCATGTTTGATTTTGTAAACCCACTTGCACCCAATGCATTTGCAACCTTTAGGTAGTTCAACCAACTCCCAAACTCCATTTTGTGATATGGAACTCAACTCATCTTCCATTGCATTCATCCATAATGTAGAATGAGGACAATTCATGGCTTCTTGAAAATTGACTAGTTCAGTATTATCTCCTACATCGAACTCATGTTCCTGCAAATAGATAATATAGTCATCAGGAATGATAGGTCTACGTATTTTTTGTGATCTCCTGACAACAACTTCATCATCCCTGGTACCAATGACTTCATCTTGTGCTTGATTCTATGGTTCATCATGAGATTCGATTGGAATATGTTAGATCACAGTCATCAGTAGGAGCGAAAACGAGGGTAATAGGGATTAGAATGCATTCTTCCTTGAATACAATTTTTCTTGATCCTTGACTTGAACCAAATCCATCTTCTAAATAGACAACTCTATTTGATTATATAATTATGGTCATGTTAGATGGGCAATAGAATCTGGAACCCTTTGATCCAATGGTGTAGCCTATAAAGTAGCTGCTAATAGTTTTCAGATCAAGCTTCTTAGATTGTGAATTATAGAGCCTCACTTCTGCTTTGCATCCCCAAAAATGAAAATGGCATAAACTCGGTTTCTTAACTGACCATAACTCATATAGAGTCTTTGGGACTGACTTGCTAGGTATTTGATTCAAGATAAAAGCAATTGTCTTCAATGCCTCACCCCACAAAAATTATGGCAAACTAGAATGAATCAACATATGCCACAATATATCAAGAAGTGTGCGGTTTCTTTTTTCAGTGATTCCATTCTACTGAGGTGTTCCTGACATTGTATATTTTGCTTCAATACCACTTTCTTGCAAATATCTAGCCAAAGGCCCTAGATTCTTTCCACTCTCATCATAACACCTATAATACTCTCTACCTCTGTTAAAATTAACTAACTTGATTGTCTTCTCCTTTTGAAGCTCAACATTTGTCTTGAAAATCTTAAATGCCTCACAAAGATTTAGATTTTTCACGAATGAGCTCCAAATGACCATACTTGGAAAAATCATTAATAAAAGTGATGAAGTATTTATAACCACCCATAGCTGGTGGAATAAATGGTCCATATATATCAATATGAATCAACTCCAACAATTTTGAGCTCCTGTATGTTTTTCTTTCTTTAACCTTGGTAGTCAACTTTCCTTTAATACAATCAACACAGACAGTGAAATCTAAAAAATCAAGATCTTGAAGTACACCATCTTTTACCAACCTTTCCATTTTGTCTCTAGAAATATGGCTTAAACATTTGTGCCATAACATAGAAGATCTCAAATCCAACCCATACATTTGGAACCAACAACAGTATTAAGAGAAGAGGAAGAACCAATAGTAACAACATCATTCAACTTAATTGTGTATAAATTTTCACATAAAATTTCATTTCCCACCAAAAGAGAGTCAGGATACAAAGCCAATTTTCCAGTTCCAAAAAAAAGACTATAACCTAGTCTATCCAAAATGGATATAAAAATCAAATTCCTCCTAATAGGGGGCAAATAAGCGATATCATGTAACACGAAAAAATGTCCTGTATTCAATTGTAGTATAAATGTCCCAAAAAATTCAATTTGACTTTGGTATCATTTCCCATTGCACATATGTTGCTCAGAACTAGTCGGCCTTCTTCGACTTGTTAGTTTTTGCAAGTAATTTGTAATATGAATTGTTGCTCCAGTATCTAATCACCAAGTATTTAAGGGCACATCAATAACATTGGACTCTAAACGAACTATCACAAGACAATTACCTTTCTTCTCTAAGTGAGCTTTGAGTTTTCGGCAATAAGCTTTCTTGTGCCCAAAACTCTGACGAAAGTTGCACTTCCCTTTAAAAAACTTATTCTTTTGACTAACAAAAGATGAGCCCACCTGTCCACTTCCTTTAACACTAACAACTTTCTTCTTGAAAGGCTTTTGGTCACTTGAGCTATTAGAAGTAAACTTTCTCTTTTGAGAATTGTTGTGGTTTGTTAGCATGGAGATGCTTCTTGCCCTTCCCTTTTTCATGTCATACTCTTCCTTAGCAAGAATAACAGTCATCTCCTCAACAGTCCATTGCTCTTCTTGAGCATTATAGCTTGATCTGATCAAATCAAATTTAGAAGAAAGTGTCCCTATCATAAACCATACCATGTAATCCTTACCAAGGTCCATATCCATAGCCTTAAGCTTATAGTAAAAACCCATGAGCTTGTCGATGTGAGCTCTAATGTCACTTACACTATCATAAATAGTGTGATGAAGCATGTTTAAGTACTCATTCTTCTCATTCATTGAGAACTTCATGTACTTCTTCTTAATGGTAGTAAGAAAATCCTTTGCATTATCAACCTCGAGAATACTATCACAAATGGACTCATCCATGTGATACCTCATAATCATCAAACAACATCGGTTAGATTATTCTCACTCCTTATAGGATTTCATTTGCTTCTCAGTAACATCATCAACAGGTTTAGTTGGTGGATCAATTCTCAAGGCCAAATCCATTCGCATAATAGTCAAATTTATTATAAGAGATTCAACCCACTACTTGTGGTTTGTTCCATTCAGTGTCAAGAAGGCAGAGACTCTCGGATTGCTTAAAGATGAATGAGAACCAAGAGCAATAACCATGATATTGATGTTAAAACAGAATCATGGAATTCATGCTCTTTTTCTCATAATTAATTATATTATTCATGCTAAAGTTCCTTAAACTATAAAACTCATTTATAGGTAAGAACAATTTATTAAATATTACAACCAAATCATCAATATAATATCAAAAGGATAAAAAAATTGTGTGGTTCATAATATTTCAATAAAATTTCTTTACCATATTAAGCATCTTACTAAGTTGTAATTATCGACATGATAATTAATTACCCATATAGATCTTAATGTTATTTTAGAGGAAAAACACAAAATTTTAAACATACATTAATATTTAAAAATTCCTCATCATAAATAGTTTCACATGCTCAATTCTACGATAGGTAAAAATAAGCATTTACTATTGTAAACAAATAATCATATTTAAGCCACAATAAGATTAAAATAATTAGAATTATCAAATAAAAATTACTAATTAATCTTGTGCATAAACATATGGGAAAATAGAATAAAAATGGAGAAAAAATAAAAATGGTCCAAAAAGGACCTTCCACGTATCTCTATGCACACCGTTTAGGTTGTCCCTAACCCTTGACTCTGGTTTGTAGATCGACTCACGCACCCGCGGGTTGACCTGACGACAGCTCCCTCTCTGGCTTTCAGTTTTTGACAATTTTAGAGGCATTTTCTTGCATTTTTAATGCTCTATGGTGCGTGGGTTGACCCACGACAACTCCCTCTTTGGCTTTCAGTTTTCGACAATTTTAGAGGCATTTTCTTCTATTTTTAATGCTCTATGGATCTCCCATATGTATTTCAGCCAAAAGTGCTCATAAATTTGAAAATATCAAACCTGTTTTGACCATTAACAACAACACCGTAAATTTTCAAAATCTCACCCAAAAAATTGTGATTCTTTGTCCAAAACAAAGGGAAAAAGCAACAACAACAACCAATAACGGTTTCTAAACCTTCAATGCATCATTTCGAAATCATTTTTGTCAAAAAACTGAATTGAAAATATGGGTATAAATTACATGTTATAAAATATTGTTGCATACCAAACATCATAATAAAAATCCATCAACTTTTCTAGTAAAATTTTTATAAACACCCAAACCTGTAAATATCTTTACTTTCCTATAGATTTATTTTCCAAGAAATCAGATTCCAGATTAACTTTACTTTCCTGTCAACCAAATGGGGCCTTAAAGTATTTAAGTGCTTCGTCACCAAAGTTGATTCCCCCTTACGTAAAATGTATAGTTTCCTCTTCAGAAAAATTTTGTTGTTGCGTGACTTGGCCTCGTACAATTTTGTGAGGTGATCCTATATTTCCTTCACAGTCTTCTTTTCCTCTATGTTGGATAATACTTCATCATCTAAAGCTAGGTGAAGATTAGCTGCAGCATTCCCGTCCATCTCGTTCCATTTTTTATCTGTGATCCAGCTGGCCATTTATTAATGACCACCAGACAATTATCTTCCCTCAAGATTGCCTTTATCTTCAACTTTCACAACGAGAAATTACTTCCATTGAACTTCTCAATCTCAAATTTTACTGCCATTGCTTCTATCACGAACAGAATTTATCTCTCACTATTTCACGTGAATAGTACCGTACATGTGAATAGTATTGAATTATGGTAACTGCACAGTTTAATGCAAAATTAAATGAATGAACAGTTGTCACCTTTTGGTTACTATTCGCCAAGTTTCACTGTGCTCATTGGAACTCCGAACGGATTACGCCAAAATTTATAGTAATTTTTTGACCTCACTCTGATATCACTTATTGTGAAAATAGACCAAATTAGAGCAGGTTCGCAACTAAATAAGACTAAGGGGAATAGTAAAGAACACACAAATTTTACGTGAAAAATCCCTAAATTAGGGTAAAAACTACAGGTAAGAATAGAAGACTTTTATTACTAAGAAAAACTGGAGAATTACAAGGAAAAATCAGACTCAAACAATACACAGAATATTTTTGGTCTCTCTTTTCTCTCTCACCTCACTCTCTCTTTTTCTCTTCTGCTTGCTTGCTCTTCTCTTTATGCTACTCCTGCCTTTTTATAGGCAGGAGTTCCTTGGCTGTGTTAGGCATGGTAGGCATCGTCGGTGCCTACCAGCCAATAATTGTTGACAGCTATCAATTGCAGCCATTATTGTTGACAATTCTCCCACTTGAAGATTTGATTGATTGTCAATAAGATCTTTACACTATTCTTTCTACCTTGCCATTTCATGTTGCTTACGTCTCTATCAGGCCACACGAGGATCGACACTACATAAACTTGTCACCATTGATTGCTTAAGTCATAAAATCTGTCAGGTTATCCATTGTATGAATTTTCTGTATATCCACCATTCCTTCTTCCACTTTCTCACGAATGAAGTAATATTAAACTCGGATGTGTTTTGTTTTTGAATGAAATGCTGGATTCTTGGCAAGATACAAAGCACTTTGACTGTCACAATATAGAGTAATATTCTCTTGTTTATTCCCAAGTTCTTCCAACAACATCTTCAACCACACTACTTCTTTACTTGCTTGTGTAGCTGCTACATATTCTGCTTCTGTTGTTGACGTAGCCACAACTGACTGCAGTTTTGAAACCCAACTCACAACTCCTTTAGCTAGTATAAACACATATCTTGTAGTGGATTTAATTTTATTAAGATCACCTGCATAATTAGCATCAACATATCCTTTGACAGTAAAATCTGATCCTCCATAACATAGTGCAACATCTAAGGTTCCTTTGATATATCTAAGAATCCTCTTAATAGTATTTCAATGCTCTCGACCAGGATTCGCCATGTATCTACTAATAACTCCCACTGCATGTGCAATGTCTCGTCTTGTACAAATCATAGCGAACATTAAGCTCCCCACTGCTGATGCATATGGTACTTGAGACATCTCCATCCTCTCTTCTTCATTGCTAGGAATCATACTTGAGGATACTTGAAATTAACAGGAAGAGGGTATAAATTGACTTACAATCTTGCATATTGAATTGCCGTAAGATCTTCTTCAAATAATTCTTTTGAGAAAGCCAAATCTTCCTATTATTTCTATCTCGGTGAATTTGCATCCCTAGAATCTTGTTTGTTGGTCCCAAGTCCTTCATTTCAAATTCCATAGCCAATTGTGCCTTCAATTCTTTGATACGATCATTATTGGGGCCTGTTACCAATATGTCGTCTACATACAACAGTAAGATTATAAAAGCATCTTTTTCAAACCTCTTGAAATATGCACAAGGATCTGCATCCAGTCTACTGTATCCAAGGCTCATGATGGTGGAATCAAATCTCTTATACCAACACCTCGGCTCCTGCTTTAAATCATATAGATATTTGTTCAACCTGCAAACCAAGTTCTCTTTCCATTTTTCTTCAAAATCTTCTGGTTGAGGCATATAAATTTCTTCTTCAAGATCTCTATGAAGAAATGAAGTTTTCACATCTAACTGCTCAAGATGCAAGTCATATATAGCATATATTGCCAGAACTACTCGAACTGTAGTGAGTCGAACAACAGGAGAAAATATTTCGTTAAAGTCAATATCTTCTTTCTGAGCATATCCTTTTACCACCAATCTAGCACGATATCGCTCTACTTGATCATCATCACTCCGCTTAATCTTGTAAACCCATTTATTGCCAGTAGGCTTTCTTCCTTATGGTAGTGATACCAGCTCCCATGTCTTATGCTTATGCAGAGTTTCAATTTCTTCCTGCATTGCTGTCATCCACTAAGATGCATCTGAACTATTCATTGCTTCTTGAAGAGTTGATAGCTCTCCATCCTCAGTTAAAAGACAACATGCAATATTGCTCTCCATAATATAATCTGAGTGTCAGCTCGGTGCTCTTCTCATGCGAGTTGGTCTCTGAGTATCTGGAACATCATATTCAATTGGTTCTTATTCCTTGTGCTCTGGTACAGCTTTATAAGAATCATTGTGATCAACTTGCCTATCCACTTGTACTGTTATAATTTCTGGATTCTCTTGTACAGTGCCAACATTTTCTGCTTGCTCTTGATCCTTATCTTCTATGAAGATAACATCCCTGTTGATAACAATCCTGTGGGCAGTGGGATCCCACAGACGATATCCCTTCACACCTTTAACATACCCTAAGAAAATACATCTTCTAGATTTTGGATCCAATTTTGTAGTTTCTTGGGCATTAAACATCACATAGGCCAGACTTCCAAATATTTGGAGGTTAGAATAATCCACTGGTTTACCAATCCACATCTCCATTGGTGTCTTCAACTCAATTACAGTCGATGGAGCTTGATTCACCATAAAACAGGCAGTATTGACTGCTTCTGCCCAAAATTTCTTATCTAAGTGTGCAGTTCTTAACATCGCTCTTGTTCTTTCCAACAGAGTTCTATTCATCTGCGTTGCTACTCCATTTTGTTGAGGAGTATATGCCGTCGTGGACTACCTTTTGATGTCTTTTTGCTTGCAGAATTCATCAAATTCTTTCCCAGTATATTTGCCTCCATTATGTGAGCGTAAATAGTTGATCTTCTTACTAGATTCGAGTTCCAACTGTGCTTTGTAAAATTTGAAAGTTGAAACACATCTGCCTTCTTCTTGATAGAAAACACCCAACATCTCCTAGAATAACCATCAATGAATGATACAAAGAAATTTGCTCCTCCTAAGAACGTAACTGGTGCTTGCCATACATCAGAGTGGATCAATTCTAGAATTTCTTTGCTTATGAACTTTGATGTGTTGAACTTTAATCGATGTTGCTTACTCACAATGCAATGCTCACAGAAGGGTAGTGACACCTTTGTGAGACCTAGAAGTAGATTCTTCTCTGCAAGTCTCTTCATTCCTTGTTTTGACATATGTCTAAGCTTTCTATGCCATGTCATTACAGATTTGTGATCTGGACTAGTCACCGCAACGAATGCCTCTCCTTCTTGCAAACTTACTCCCTTCAGCATGTATAGATTTGCAACAGCGCTCCTTTAATCACTTTCATGATCTTGTTTTGAATCTTAAATCTAAAATCGAGATTATCCAGTTGTCCTACAGACAACAAATTCTTCTTCAGGCCCTCTACATGTCACATTTTTTCAATAGTCTGAGTTGTCCCATCATACATCTTTAACTTTACGGTGCCGATACCGACAATCTTTAGAGTTTAGTCATTACAGCTATAAACAGATCCCTCAGAGACAGATTCATACTGATGGAACCATTCTCTTAGAGAGGTCATATGAAAAGTAGCTGCTGGATCAAGAAGCCATACATAAAAAAATCTTCTCTTACCTCCAATAGTTGTTGCTGCTTTACAAACAATTGCACCTCCATCATCTGAAATATTTGCTGCATTTCCTTGCTGAGTAGAATCTTTTTTATTCAGATTCCAACAATCTTTCTGTAGGTGTCATTTCTTGCCACAATTGTAGTACTTGAAATTCTTCTTTCTCCTGGATTTTGATCTACTATACCTATGACTCCCACTTGGGCTACATTCTATTGATCTTCCTCTTGTCACTGCCAAGGCCTCCACTTGTTACGAAGTTGCCAGCCTGTCTTCCTTACTTTTGCGTCGACTCTCTTCTTCCAGAATAGCAGCTACAATATTGTCAAAGACTCGAGTGTCTGTGTTGTTTGTTAAATTGATGATGAGTTGATCATACGAATTTGGTAGACTTTGGAGAAGAAGTTCCACACGTTCACTTATCTCTATTGTGTGCCCCAATGATATGAGTTGAGAAAATAGAGTATTTCAAGTATTTAAGTGCTCCGTCACCGAAGTGGATTCTACTATGCATAAAGTGTATAGTTTCCTCTTCAGAAAAATTTTATTGTGGAGTGACTTGGCCTCATATAATTTTGTGAGGTGATCCCACATTTCCTTCGCAGTCTTCTTTTCCTTTATGCTGGATAATACTCCATCAGTTAAAGCTAGGTGAAGATTAGCTACATCATTCTCGTCCATCTTGTTTCATTTTTTATCTGTGACTCCAACTGGCCGTTTATTAATGGCCGCCAGACAATTATCTTCCCTCAAGATTGCCTTTATCTTCAACTTTCACAATGAGAAATTACTACCATTGAACTTCTCAATATCAAATTTTGTTACCATTGCTTTTATCACGTACATAATTTAGCTCTCACTATTTTACATGAATGGTACCCGTATGTATGAGTAGTACCGTACACGTGAATAGTACTGAATTACGGTAACTGCACAGTTTAATGCAAAATTAAATGAATGAACAGTTGTCACCTTTTGGTTACTATTCACCAAATTTCACTGTGTTCATTAGAACTCCGAACGAATTAAGTCAAAAAGTTTGTCGTAATTTTCTGACCTCGCTCTGATACCACTTGTTGTGAAAATAGACCGGATTAGAGCAGGTTCGCAGCTAAATAGGACCGAGGGGAATAATAAAGAACACACAAATTTTACGTGAAAAAATTAGGGTAAAAACCACGAGTAAAGATAGAAGACTTTTACTACTAAGAAAAACTGGAGGATTACAAAAAAAATTAGACTCAAATAATGCACAAAATATTTTTGGTCTCTCTTTTCTCTCTCACCTCCCTCTCTCTTTTTCTCTTCTGCTTGCTTACTCTTCTCGTCATGCTACAAAGGCAGGAGTTCCTTGGCTATGTTAGGCACGGTAGGTACTGTCAGTGCCTACTAGCTAACAATTGTTGACAGTTGACAGCCAACAATTATTGACTGTGAACAATTTCAGTCACTATTGTTGACAAATATGATATGAAAATCATTTTGCAACTGAGGTTTCTACAGATCTGGCCGTTGAGGTGAGTGTCCATTTCTCTATAAAAATTGCTGCGTGTCGATTGAACGCTCTCCATTTTAAATTCCAAAACAGAATAATTTGACATAAACAAAGTTTTGAATAATATTTCTCAGTTCCGTACGAGTATATATATAACGTGTAAAATATATATAAAGTATATATATATATTTTAAATTATATTGTAGATTAGTAGGGAATCAGCCTAGATATCCCGATATCATTTTCATTTCTTCTTTAATCTTATTTTTCTGGTAAACCCTCGGCTAAGAAATTAAAACAACGATTAAAATCTACCCTGAAGCTTGATTCCCAATCGAGTTTAAACTTAAAGACCTAACAATG
>JANIJH010009976.1:0-12421 GCA_024520975.1 Erythroxylum areolatum | reverse complement strand
CCAAATATATATATATATATATATATATATATATATATATATATATCTTTATATTATATTACTTACTATTAATGATTAAGAATAGTAGTAAACTTAAATTTATGATATTTTGATCTTATTAACATTAAAATTTTAGGATTGTTTACCTTGTTAAATCCAAAAAAATATTCACTTTCCAAAATTTAAGTTACCTACCATGCATATGTTTTCCAACAATATGGTTAAAACTTTGAAAACATTTTACAGTTTTTAGATTTAAGAATAGTATTCAACTTAAATTTTTTATTTCTTATGTTATTATTATTAAAATTTTATTTATGATTAGCTTTTTATATCCAAAAAGATAATTTTATAGTTTTAAAGCATTAACTATATATATATTTAAACAAATTTATAAAGAAGACAAATAAAAAATTATGAAAAATCATATATAAATATCAATTATAATCAACCTTAGGATTATTAAGCACATTTAGCATTAAAAAATTATCAAATTAACATAATTAATTATAAATTCTTTAATATTAACCTTTAGGGATGAATACAAGGTTTAGTGGCAAGAAATTAGGTGTTTTTTGCTACGATTCATGAATCTCATCACTAAATAAACTCCTTTACTGAAGATACCGGATAACATTGCCAAAATCAAGACTTTATGCGATGAATTTTAAAATAGTTGCCAAAAGTCCAAATTTAACAACAGTTTTCATTTCATTACTTAGGGAGACGTAGTTAATAGTCTGTTCTATTGTAATGAATAGACTATCCTTTTTTATGGAAAAGTTGAATTAAATTAAGCCATAAAAGGCAGCATAGATGATATTAATACAATCACCTTGTAATGTCAAGATATAGAAACGTTATAAGATTACATCAGACAAATATTTAAGGCAAATATAACTTAGGCATGTGTTTATACTCTCTAGACATCATTGAGATAATGCAAGTCCAAATCTTTATGTTTATATATGCTATTGTGAGCTCCAGTTTGTTGAAATAGATGTGTATAAACATGCTCATTAGAGAGGCACTTGTCATGAAAAATTATTTTGTTCCTTTCATTCCAAATTATAGAGACTTAGGATAGAAAGAGAGATGCAAAAGCACCATTTGATAGTTTTATTTTAAAATATCAAATCAGCACACCAAGGCTTAATTTGATTTAAAACTTCTAGAAATTCACTTAAACAACACTTTGGCATCAATGATTTCCAAGAATCTCTGACATAATTGTATTTGAAGAAAAGATGGTCTGAGATTTCCTCATCCCCTTTGTAAAGATGACACGAATTAGTAAGATAAGTAAACCTTGCAATATTATTAATAGTAGGAAGCTTGCTTAGTATTGTAAGCCAAAGGATTGTTATTGCTCTCAGCTGAAGATGGTTAGACCATACTATTTTTATCAATGGAAGAATTGAAAGGTTTGTAAATATGACATATTTGTGAACACCCCATGGTGGTATGTTTCCAAGTGACCATATCATAATCTAAGTTAGGATTAATCTATAGGGGTTTAGTTTTTATAGAAGATTAGATTGAAGCATTTATGATCAGATCCTTTCTTGTAAGAGCTTGGGCTACTTTTTCTTGTTGTTTTATTAGGTGTTTTAATGCATTATCTTGATGCAGATCTTTTAAAGGTCCCACTCACAACCAATTATCAAACCAAAAGGAAGTAGTTTCTCCATTGCCAATAAGATAGATGAAGTGAGGCCTCAAATTTCCTCTCAGCTTAGGAACAACCTTTAAAATGGTAAAAAACTTATTATCTAAGTTGAAGCTCTATAGTTTCCTATTTTTAATGAAGTATACGAGGATCCATCGACACTACAAGGCCTATTTTTTAGTAAATAGTCTCCATAACGTTTTGGACATTAATACAGACTTAAAAGTCCTTAGAGAGATTATACTGAGTCCACCTTGACTTTTTCAGTAAACAAATATCCCTCCATCTCATCTTTACATTGAAAAGGTTGCCTTTGTGGCTTATCTTTAATAACATTCGTAGGGGAAGCAATATGAGCTAACCAATAGATACTAATATAATTTAAAATGGATGTAATGAGTTGAGCCCCTCCAGAAATGGAGATATTTTTAACACTTCAAGAAGCAATTATGTGATTAATCTTATCAATTAGGCAAGCATAATCTATAGATTTGAATATGGAACTTGAGATAGGAATACCAAGATACATCATTGGGAACTTGTAAACATTAAAAATTATAAAGGAGACTAAGGTGGATTCCAAATTAGTAGCTTTTTGAAAAAGGAATAAACTAACTTTAGAACAATTTACTTAAAGACTAGACATCCTGTTAAGCATTTTAAAGGCCTTTATGAGAGTTGAGATAGAACTAGGGTCAGGTTTAAAGGGTAAAATAAGATCATCAACAAAGCAAAGATGACATAAGTAAACCATCTACACATAATGAAATTTAAGGCTCTCCATCACCAAACCAAAGAGGTAAGGTGACATAGGATCACCTTGCCTTATACCTTTACTACTTTTGAACATTTTGTATAGATCTATAACAAGGTGATGTAATACAGTGAGAGATTCACAAGATAAACTTCTTTGGGAAATCTAAGGCTACTAGAATATTAGTGATGAAATCCCAATCCACATAGTCATAGGCTTTTTGAGATCAATCTTTAAAAAATAATTAGCTCTACCCCCCTTCTTTACATAGGTCCTTATCAACTCCTAGAGTATCAAAATATTATCTCTAATAGCCCTTCAGGTTATATAAGCACCTTGTGATTAACCAATGTGATTGGAAAGCACCTTTCTTAATCTTTAAGCTAGGATTTTAGAGATTAGTATACATATGGAGTTGCAGCAAGATATTAGAAGAAAATATGAGAAAAGTTTAAGTTCTTCACTTTTAAGGACCAAAGCAATAAAGATTTTGTTAATCTTTGTCAATATTGATCCCTCATTGAAGAATTCCATAACAAAATCTGATACTAGGCTCCTTGTGAGTGGTCAAGTTTGCAAGAAAAATATCACATTGAAACTATTAGGGCTAGGAGCTTTAAAGGGGTGTAAAGACTTCAAGGTTACCATAATTTCCTACATTAAAATAAGTTAAGAGAGGAAATCCTCCTCTTGAGAGGATAAGCAACCTTACAAACATATTCTTAAGTAAATGAATAGAATAATGAGCTCACGTAGGCATGTTCATCAAGTCAAAAAATAGCTAAAAGCACCTTAAATCAAATTTATTGTGAATTTAGGTTAGCTCCATTAAATTTTGAAGACATAATTCTATTAGTAGCCTTCCAAAAAATGACAACGTTATGGAAAAAAGAAGTATTTCTATCCCCATTCTTCAACCATTGTACTTTAAACCCTACTTCATAAGAGAATAATCACACCACAGAGCCCTAGAGAAATTGTATAGTGTATTATTCTCCAATTCCTACAATTGAATAGACTCAGGGTTGTTGTATATTTGTTGTTGAATACAGTCTAAGTGACTTTTTGATGTGTTTAAAAGGTGGTATGTTTTACCAACATTTTTGTTGAAAAGGCACTTCAATTTTTTCTTGACAATGCTCAATTTCCTTGATAAAATGTACTGTTTAGTGCCAAATATCCGTGCTCTCAATGCTTTCCAGATAGAATCTATAAAACCTGCAACTTCAAATAAGAAATCATTGAATCTGAATGGTTTTCTAGGGTTGATAGCTTCAGTTTAAGACAAAACTAGAGTATGGTATGATAAGTTGTTAAAAGGATAGTTGGAAAATTAGTTAGTGAATTTCTACATCTATTGAGTGTTTGTTATGCTTCAGTCTAGCCTTTTCCAAATGGTATCTTTACCTTGCTATATGTGATTCCATATAAAGAAGCAACCTCGAGCTCGAATATCTATTAATTGTGCCCCCTTAACATAATATCTGAGTTCTGAGAAAGATGATCCCCTTGATTAATGACTATTAACCTCATAAATTTTAATAATGGAATTGAAGTCATCGATGACAATCCAAGGGTTGCTAATGACTTGATTCTAGAGAAATGCTCTTTGATAACAACTATTATGTGCATAGGAAAAAAGAGACATAAATAGGTTAGGTATAGTACCTATCTGATATTTGCAGATGGATCATTTGGTCCATAATTATTCTAGATAAAAAATAAAATTTAAAGTAATAGAGAACAATTATCATGCCATTGGGGTGAGTATTATAATTAGAGATCTCACACCATTAACCTAGAAAAAATTCCAATAAGCTATCACTATTTTTCGTTATCCTGGTCTCCAAAATACTAGCAACTTGCACCTTATTCTGCATAATGTGCCTTATAAATAGCTTTTTAGTAGGAGTATTTTCCCTTTTCACATTCCAAGCTAAGAAGATCATTTGGCAACCTCTATGAACCGAGTCTTTTTCTTATGATTTTTTCTTCTTTTAACCATTGTTTCAAAATATATGCCACCATTTTCTTATTGATTACTTCTTGCAACTAGAGTTCCTATGTTAATTAACTCATAATTCTCACTTGGTACTTCAATTAAACCTACTACACACACTATTTATTTAGAAAACATAGTTGTTTGTTTGGAAATTGTAGCTAGAATAGTCACTTTACATGCTGTTTGCTCAGACTTCTCCTCATTCATGCTTGAAAACATTATCTCACCCTCTTTAAGTATAGTATCAAGTTCATTGGAGACTATAGCACTATGTATTTTAGGAATCTAGATACAAGAATTAGGCTCTCCATTCGCATTTTCACAACTAACTTGACTTAGGGAGTTTGTAGTTTTATCTTGGTATTGGTTAATTCCCATGAGTTCATAATAAGTGCTAGTGACAAAAGACCTTACTCGTTGGCTTCTAGGATTTCTTTATAGTAGGTTGATGTTTCCAAGCATAAGAGAACCTCATCTGATCCTTAACAGGCTTTGGTTCCTTATCTAGTCTAATGAAAGGTAGCAAATAAGACATTAAATTAACCAGAATGCATATCCTCGCAAAATTAACTATTATTGTCTCTACATTAGATTGATCCATTGAAATTGGTATAACAATATAGTTGTCAAGGTGAATCAATCCACTAGTAGTTCAATATTGTAATAAAACATCATGTATACATATCCAAATAGCGATGTTTTTTTGTTTGATTTCTTTTAACTTAAACCTAGGTCTCCATATTTGAAGTTATAAATGTTAGTTAAAGACATGCCAAGGAAAAGCTCCTAGGTTTTGGGAATTATTAGAAATTAGTGATGGGAAGTTATTGTCAATTAGACAAAACTCCAAACTAGATAAAAAAAAAGGCATCTTACAAGAGTGAATCATTAGCAGATTGCTTCTAAACAATTTGGAAAGCAGTTGGAGTACAAACAAGTAAAGAGTAAGAAAAAACATTGGGGGAGAGTAATAAGTGCATGAATGTACTAGGGGTAGTTTGCTAGAAGGAGATGTTCACAATAAAAGAGGCAAATGAAGATAAAAGTTAGGAAGACAAATACGGAGCAGGGAAGTGAGGATCAATAATCAAGATATAAGGATGAAGAGTAGGCATGTTTGGCAAAGATGCAGTGAGAACAGTAAGATTGAAGTTTAATTGGAAAAGAAGACTTTCAAATCAAACCAACTATAATAACCAATTAGTTTATGAAAACTATTTAGTTAATTAATAAATCAATCAATTTTTAATAGCAAGAGTTATTACTGTAAACAAAATAAAAAGTTAAACAATTCAAAATTTTTACAGTTTAACAGGCCAAACCTATTAAATTATTTATTCGTTGTAATAAATGTGACTAAAAAAGACTAAATCACATCATCTTTTTCTAAATAAGAAAGCATTTAAAACGATCAAGTTGTCCATACCATTATTTTGACTTGGTCTCTCTCTTTTGTTATTTAAATTACTCTATTTACATAAAACTTTCTTAATTTGAAATTATTGAAACATGTTTAAGCTATTGTTTGATCATTTAGATTGATTTTATTTTGATTATATCCTTCTTTTAATCCAATTGATTGGTCTAATAAATCTTGTATTTATTCTTTTTTATTCAATATTATGATACAGTATGGTTATGGTACTGATCAATATCGAGTATTATTTCGAGTAATGTTTAAAAATTATAAAATATTTTCTAAAATTTTAAAACTGTAAAATAGTCTCTCAAAATATTGTGCTATATATGTTTTAATTTTACTTGAACTTTGCCTCAAAAATTATAATAATATAAATTTGAATAAACAACTATCACTTTGTTTCTATTAATATTACTTTTTACATGTTTCATATATAAATAATAACCTTAATTTATATAAGAAAAAGAAAATTTAATTATCATACATATTTAAACTTAAGAATAATACAAAGTACTTCAAATATTACAATTTACGTAATGTAATAAAGAATAATTGCATCAAAACATCATATAATAAGAATAATTTAGGTCCATGACTCCATAAGCATTATAATAAGAAGAATTACAATAAGAGCTCATGTCGTAAGATAGAGTAAAGTAAAAATGAGACCTGTAGTTAATATATTTATATTGAATAAATAAAATTCAATACATATATCAAATATAAGTATCAAAAGAAAAGAGAAAAAATAAAAATCTAGAACTTCATTCAATGACATCTCTACTAAAAATTCATTTATGCCAATTTTCTTTTTATAAAAAGTCCTCACCATTGAGTGTAGCCTCATTGTCATTATCATTTAAATTCGTTGCACTAAATGACATGTCAATACTTTCTCATTTAAGATTATCTTCCAAATCACCCTCATTCATGAAACTTGATTCCTTAGAAACTCAATTTGCTAAAAGATTGATATAGTAAAGGAAAATTGGATTTATAAAACTACTTGTTCTATTAAGAGCTATCGTAAATAAAATAATTAATAAATTAAAAGAAATTATATTTAGTTTAATAATGAAAATAACACACCTTTCTTGAAGCTTTAATTTATATCAGAAAAGACTATATCGTTTAATCTTTTATATTCCAATCTATTTCCTTTTTTAGAATTGATGAATTCAAATGTTCTATAATTCCTTTCACACCCAATTACACTCACACATTGACTCAAAAATAAAATTGCAAACCTTTGTAATTATATAAGACCACTTCTAAATAAGTCCTACCAAGTAGCTATAGGACAACAAAAATAACTTTATAAAAAAATAAAATGATGATTAATTTCAAACAAGTAGAAAAAGTGATGAAATATATACTTGGATTAAGTTTGTCTTTTTGAAGAATTGTAGCGGGCATCCTAAAATAACCAATTGCATTCTTATATACTTCCAGTTATATGCTAAGAAGATTTTACATTATCTCATACGCAATAATTATTGTGACAATTAACAACATTCCCCTATTAACTTCAACTTTCTTTATAAATTTTTTTAGAATTAAAATTGTATTGAAAAGTAAAAATAAGGAGGATTGTCAGGGAGGTTCTAATCTCTCCTTGAGTCTTTTACAACAAAAGTCAACTTAAAATGACAACATGCATTAGCACCTAATGGAACAACATCGTTACATCAAGAGCACACTCATTTACTAAACAACGTCATTTGAAACTGAGGTAAGGATCTTCTCTTTTTATGCATCGAATGTTCTAGTATTACCAAATTAGGGTTGTGAGAAAGGAGAAGGTATGATATGAGGTAGTTTCCTTTCTTGGATTCCTTTCATCAAAGCAAAGGTAAGGACTTGATCTTTGTTTATCATCCATCTTTTCATCTTTCTCACAACTTGGATTGTAATCTCACAGTCATGTGTTTAATCTCACAATCATGTCTGATTGAGGTTATGAAGTAAAATGAGCTATCTAAGTTCATAAAGGATCTCAAATATGAGAACCTCCTTGGGCGAGTTGTTAACACCAAACCGTTTGAGGTTCCTTTGCTTCCATAATCCATATACATAGAGTCCTAGGGATAGAACATGGATTTGTCTATTTAGGTTTGGAGGGGTTGTTTGGTTTGATAATCTTTAAACAACCTTTATCATACAGTTCCTAGGATTTAGCCATAAGCATTGGTTAGCTATAGATTACCATACATTGTAGCTATAAGGGAATGTGAAGAAGATATGATCTCTTGTTTCCATATGGTTCTTGCACATTGGACATGTTCTGTCCATTTGCAGATAATGGATTTTATCAGCAATGTTCAACCTTTTTAGGATTCTAACCATAATATGAAAGATACCCTTGGGATTAATACCTTACTCCAATAAAATCTGTGCCATTCCATCTTTGTTTCCTTCATCTTAATAGATCTCTTGTAGCCTTGATGGTGATTTTAAGGATGGGTTAGGTCTGCTAGTAGAATGTGCATAGAGAATTAGGTTAGGGAAGATATAATGGTTAGAGATGCCTCAATTTTTGAGGAAAATTCTAGGTTCCCTATGTAATCATTGAGTTAAGTTTAAGTTTGAGTGTAGTAGTTAGGGACAACCTAGATTGCTATAATGATGTATGAGAGGTCCCGAGTTAGACTAGTTTTCAAACCAAACATATGTCAAGTTGCCATTCACAATTTTTCTATAGATCCCTTCTCGGACTTTATCCCTCAATTTCAGAATCTGGTTGATAAAATGAGAGGATGAGGTTGATTTCTTAATGCTCTATATGCTTCTTTCCTGGAGAAAATAAGAGTGTAGCGATTTCACCCAAAGTGAGTTTTTATCCACGAGGATCCACCACAGTCCTTTCAAGATTAGGGCTTGATTTGTGATTTTGATAGGAGTTATGCCTATCCCTTCTTCATCCTTAGGAAAACATATATCGATCCATTTCACTCTAGCTGAACCTTATAGACCATTTAGGTGATTCCATAGGAAGTTCTTGAGGATTCTTTCAATGATTTTGATGTTACCTTGAGAAAGAAAGATGTGAGAGCTCCAGTAAGAATGGAGAGAGTTTAACACCAATTTGATGAGTCGAACCTTCCCTGTATAGGACAGAGGCTTATTAACCCACGAACTAATTCTTCTCTGTATTTTCTCTAGGAGTGGACTGCATTTCTCATATGAGACTCTTTTAGTAGAAATTGGTAATCCAAGATACAATGGAGGTGTCTATTTAAAAAAACATCCTATTTGATTGAGAGATGAGAGGCCCCAAAGTAGTAACTTTTTTGGATAGGAGAAAATGGATCTTTATTGGGTTGAAGTGTAGTCTAGAGAACTTTTAAATTTGTTAAGAGCTACCATATAACTTTGTGTGGAGTCCATTAAGGCCTTGTAAAATAAAATTAGGTCATCATCAAAGTAGAGGTTAGTCAAATCAATCTTTCTACATTTAGCAAGGTATTTAAACTTTCAATTTTTGAGCACTTCATGCTTGACGAGAGAGTTAAAAGTCTCTATACAAAGGATAAAAAGGTATGGGGATAAGGGGTCCCCTTGCCTAAGTCCTCTTACTACTTTAAAGGGTGTGGTAGGAGTGCCATTGATTAGAATAGACAAGGAGTAGGTTGAGATGTACTCTTTAATCCACTTTATGAAGGTAATTAGAAATCCGTGAGTCAACACTAATGTCTATAGGAAATCCCATCTTACACTATCAAAAACTTTATGGAAATCAAATTTGATTATGTAGTTTGGAGAGTAATTTGATTTGAAATAGCCTTTTAGGAGCTCTTGTACAATAAGAATGTTGTCTCCTATATATTTGTGATAAATTGATTTTGGAAAATTGATGCTACTTTATTTGAAATTTTTATTGTAGGATACTTGGAGAAATTAGAGTTCAAAAAGATTAAGCAGTGATCCAAGGCATTAAAAATAGCTGAAGAAGAGAAGCATAAGAGCAAGCATTATATGACTAAAAATGACAATGTTGAGATAGCAAAGGAGAGAGGCGTGCATGGTGAGAAGAAAAGACAACGTGGAGAGGGTGTGAGGTCTGTGAGGGTTTGGAGTGAATAGTCAAAGTGGACTATAAACTAGAAGAGAAAATAGTCACATCAAGCTATACATGAGAGGGGCAGAAGTGGCATGTGTGGTATGCGTGATCTATGTGTGGTCTGGTCTGGGAACGTGAAGAGAAGTGGCGTGGTGGTTTGGGTAATGTAAGGAAAAATGACAACATGAGGAAGAGAAATGGGACGGAGGTGTTCTAAAATAAAAGGAATCTAGGCTTTTTTTTTGGTCCTCATCTCCTACAAAATACAAAACCATCATCTTCCACCTTCCATGGCTGATCACTGGGGCTCAATGTTGATAGCATCTTCCATAAATTGTCGTGGCTAGTTCATCCTAATCCTTTGATTAAATGGCAATGGCAGGAACTTAGGTTTTCATAGGGGAGTTTAAGGTGCATTTATCTTCTACTCATTTGATTATTTAGTGATTCCTAGGTCTTAGGATAACTACTTAATTATTTGGAGTTATATATGGATTATATTTTTGAATTGGAAGATTTATGTGGCTGGGATATTGTTTAGCAACTGATATTGTGCTGATTCTGGTTCAATTTCATTACTTTTTTTGGGTCAAGACTTTGTATTAAGATTTAGTGAATATTTGGTGATTATTCAAGGTGGCTTAAATGATTGGATTGTTAGATCAGTTGCTGGTATTAATTCTGTTTTCTTAATTGTTGAGTAAAAATTGAGCACTGAGTTTTAATATCTTTTGTTCTATTTTACTATTCTGATGATAGTTAGTAGATTGGTATTTTGGAAAATATTTTTGTAAAAAATTGAGGTGGCTCAGTTGTTTGATTATAACTCTTGATTCATTTATTTTAACTCCAATATCTATTTGAGTGATGATTGCCTATGTTATTGAACTAGAGGGTTGCATTTATCATTGTTAATTACTTGTGTTTTTCTTCTTATTACATTCACTCACTACCATTTCATTTCACTCATTTAAATTTAAAATACCAAAATAAGTCCGTTATGTTTATTCTAATTCATTGCAATTTTTAGTGGTAATTGATCAAATCACACCCCATTCCTTAGTTTAGGCTGCATTGCATTTAGTTACTTAGGAATTTAATTTCATTTTCGTTGGTTCCTTAGAGAGAACGACCCTAAGGCGACATCGGATTTAATATTATTTCAACATGCTTCACAAAATCCTAGAACATTCATTAGGAAGTTATTAAATCAGAAAGGATAGTGCTTACTAACTTTTTAAAAAAGATTGTCCACTACAAGGGGAGTATGATCTAAGAAGAGGTGGTCTTTGAATGTAGTAAGGCTGTCAAGAAACGTCTTAAGCCAAATTTCATTTCCTAGGGCTCGATCCATTTTTTTTAATGTTTCAAGAAAATTGTTGTTTGTTGGACTAGGTAAAAGTATGTCCAACATACTTAAGATCTATCACCCCGAATTCCTCCACCTTGTGTTTCAAATCAGTTGTATAATTCTTTAGATAGCAATGTCCTTGTGTATATGAGGCATATAATATGGAGTTAAAGTCTCCACATATTAGCTATGGAATAGAGACAGTGTTGGTGAATTATGATAGGTTATTCCATAGATCTCTTCTTTGGAATCGAAAGTTGCTTGCGTAGATGAATGAGACATTTATCTAGATGTACTTCTATAAGAAGGATATTTTCAGATACATGGATTATTCTTTTGAGTCTAATAGATTCACCTTGAGCTCATCCTCCCGGTAGCATATAATTATTCTGCCTAAAGCATGATGCTGGTAGCTAGTAATCATATTCCAATGGGAACCAAAAAATGTCTAATTTGGCTAAATTTTTAAGTATAACCTTGGTTTCTAGTAATCCTAATATGACAGGCTTCTCTCTCAAAACAAAGCCACTTTAAGGTAACTATTTAATGGGACAATTTATTCCATGTACATTCCATATGATTATAGACATGGGTTGAAAGGTTTGGCTTATGTTGCTTTTCCCTTTTCCCCTCCTAGATCTCCATCTCTCCACTATATGTGATCGACACTTCGTATCGATCTAAAGATCAATCCCTTGGAAACCGAATCAAAAATAATTAAATTCCAAGGATTGCAGTACAAGATGCAACTTTGGGTCGTCTCACTTAATCGGAACCTATTGAAATGAACCTAAGCTAGCCTATATGTCATGAAATGCAAGTGAAATCAGCAAGGAAAGGGGGGTTTTCATTTTTGAAAATATTAATCAACTAAAAAGTATTGTAAAAAGCATGTAAAAACTATTTTTGGGTTTTTGAAAATAGAAAATGAAAAGATTAAGATAACTGATAGAATCCTCTTGAAAATGAGCTTTGGCTATCACAGTTCAAAACTAATTTGATGGGATTAGCAAACACAAAGTTTGAAATGATAAACCTTAAAGGACTCTCTTTAAGTCCAGGATCTTGATTAATGAACTCTATTTCTTAAGATCCCATTAAGTGCTCTTAAGCCTTAGAACCTTAAAGGACTCTTTAAGTCCAAGGTTTTAATCAATGAACTCCA
>JANIJH010009948.1:0-12423 GCA_024520975.1 Erythroxylum areolatum | reverse complement strand
ACTAACTCCTTATATATGCCATAAGTCCACTTATTTACAAAAATGCCATCCTTGTTCTAGTTTTTAAACATCTGCCCAAACAATTTCCTGTGACTATAAAAAATATCATACATCATTAATTTGATGTCACTAAAATTATTATTAATTGTTATGTGATTTTAATGACATCAGTCTCAAATATCGATTTATTCCGGTGTACCGGGTAAACTAGATACCGAGTATTACACTCCCTCAACTTCAACAATCCTCAGTACGACCTCCTTAATTCACAAATATCGAGCCTTTATACATAAAAAGAATATACAATGTATTTACTACTCAAACATATATGTCTATTTATACATTATCACATGGTCTTGACCATTAATCTCCTCATATGGTTACTTCCTTACTATTTATGTTAGCTTTTGTTTTGCATTTTCTAAGGTATTTAATGCCTTTAACCCAATACTTACTCATTTCAAAACATGATTAAGCACATTTTTTCCAAGAACATTAGGGAATTATTCATCAATCTAAGCAACAATTCAAGTTTACTCTAAGTAAACATGAATGACTCCTTCAATGTATATCACTACGAGTCCTTAAATCCTAAGCCAAGTTCACTTAGACATTTTATCAAATACCTAATGTGCATGACTTTCAAGTCATATTTTCAAGACTTTATTATAGTAATTCATGTTCCTATCTTGTTACATAGTAAACACTTCCAAACAATGACACATTTCACCGCTCCATTCAATCCAATTCCCTTCATTTACGCTACATTTATCATAATTACACAACTCATCCCATTAATCCATTCCTTCTTTCATCATTTCGAGCAGGAGGGGTAGTACACTATATACTTAATGAGCAGGAAAAACATATATCGTAATTAGATTTCAGTACTCACCAAGACGGTGTAGATAAACTATGAAGTGAGCATACATCTCATAGAAACACATAGACCTATCCTGTGACTCAACGTATATTAGTTAGGAATCCCATTGGCCTAGCCTATTAATCTCTCATCCTGTGAACATAGGTTTCAGTTCCAGTACACAAAAGCAAAAAAACATCACATGTGTAAATCAAATATTGTCATGAAACAAATCCCAAAATAAGCCAAAAGAATCATATATGACACCACTAGTCGGCCAAACTAATGTGCACACCTACCGATCCTTAGTGTTGGCTCGACTTTCATCCGTGATGAGTCCAGACTACAATCGATAAGAGCGTCATGACCTTAGGTGATGACCTCGATGGTGCCTAGACTCCAGGTATGGAATCACCCGTGAGTCCTGTAGAAAGGTATCGATACAGGTACTCAACTTTTATGTACCAGCGTCAAAGGTACAGGGGTCGCTTAATCAGTTGTGCTTAGCACATGATTAGCCAATCGTTACCTCACCAATCATAAAAAATCATATACAAATATTAAGTACAAAAATCAAGTAAGGCACCATGCCTTTATTTTTCAGTCCAACCGATAAAATGAAACCTTATCACAACTTTAAGCTAAAAGAGAACAAAAACATGCAGCATACATGACTAGATTTTGCATATGTAAATTTCAAAACATTATTCCATGCAGTAAAAGTCATATTTTGCACTCCAAATACAAAGTTATTTAAAACAGTGTCATTTCGTAAATACATAAGCATATTAGCATCTATTTGAGATTCAATTCGACTGTCCATTACCTAGGTTCAAAATTCACATACAAGTCATCATACATGTCTTAGGGTGGTCTAATCCTATATGAGAAATATGGTTTCCCTAACTAACCTAAAAAAAAGGTGTACACTCCCTCAACTTCAACAATCCTTGGTACGAGCTCCTTGATTCATAACTGTCGAGCCTTTATACATAAAAAAAATATACAATGTATTTACTACTAAAACATATATGTCTATTTATACATTATCACATGGTTTTGACCATTAACCTCCTCATATGGATACTTCCTTACAATTCATGATAGCTTTTGTTTTGCATTTTCTAAGGTATTTAATGCCTTTAATCCAATACTTACTCATTTCAAAACATGATTAAGCACATTTTTATCCAAGCACATTAGGTCATTATTCATTAATCTAAGCAACAATTTAAGTTTACTCTAAGTAAACATGAATGCCTCCTTTAATGTATATCACTACGAGTCCTTAAATCCTAAGCCAAGTTCACTTAGACATTTTATCAAATACCTAATGTGCATGAATTTCAAGTCATATTTTTAAGACTTTATCACAGTAATTCATGTTCCTATCTTGTTATATAGTAAACACTTCCAAACAATGACACATTTCACCACTCCATTCAATCCAATTCCCTTCATTTAAGCTACATTTATCATTATTACACAACTCATCACATTAATCCATTCCTTCTTCCATCATTTCGACCAAGCCTACCCAACATACTTCTTATTCATTCTTCATCATCAATTCACATTATACATGTACAATTACACCATAGAATTCATTTAAATCATCAATTTCAAAAGATATAAAAAAATTCACAACTTTTACCAAAGAGAGGGCATTTCGGTTTTGACTTAGAGAACCATCTCATGACACATTTCATTCACCTAAACCATGTTTCATGCATATTCAAGTAGGGAGAACAACATATCTTAACACCAGACTCAAAATCCTAATTTAGAGAGAGATGAGAAAAAATTTACCTAAACCTTCTGTTTATGATATCTTCAAATCCCTTGAGAATTTCTCAAATCTAATGATAGATTTGAGTTCCTTAACCCCAAATTAGCTTAGAAAACTTTGATTTGGGTTGGAGAATAAAAAAGAGGGTGGAATTTTAGGGATGGCCGAAACTAGCTTCTTCTTCTCCTCTCTTCTCCTTTCTTCTCCTCTCTTTTAATTAAAAGAAGATGTTTTAAGTCTCTAGCAATGGAGTGCACGGTCATACATAAGAAGGGTCTAGAATTTTGACTCTTCTTTGACCAAATATGGTGAAATTATCTTTTTGCTCTTAGGTTATGTGAAATTACCATTACCCTCCAAACTTTTCCTAAATTTGCAATTAAGCCCAAATTTTGGGAATCACCAAAACCTTTTTTTCAATTTTGGTCCTACGAATTTTGAGAATAATAATTAAGCTCCTTAACTTTATGAAAATACATATTGGTCCTCCAAGAATTGAAAATTTACATTTAAGTCCTTTAACTTTTAACAATTTGCAAATAAGCTCTTATGTACATCAACTTTTCCCATTAAGTTTTCTAAGTGTCCCATAAGTCTATAAATCATGTATAATCACCTCTAATGCATTAGAACATATTTAATTCAACCACCATGGTCATATCCATCCAATGGACTCGGTTTTACACACTTAAAAGCTTATATGTCGGAAATCTCCAGGATTTTGCATACCAATGAACTCTAAGTTCATGTAAGGGCATATAACATTATAAATCATTAACATATAAACCCAAAGGACTTAAATGAATCTTTGAATTGATATACAACCATGTATGTATTAGTATACAGTAGCATCTCCAAGTATAGCACAATATAAAAAGGCTCAGAGAGTCCGGTGTTACAGCACAACTCTTAGACTTGATGGATTCAACATACTTTTCTTTACAAAAAATTAGGATATTCTTAGGAAATTTTCCATGGAAGTTTTCAAGAGTTCTTCACCAATAAAAACTTATGAAATAAATTAATAATAACTTTATCACTCTGAATCCCAAAGGAAAAGATCATCATTCCCTTTTTGACTTTAGGCCCATCTCATGTTGTTCTTCCATTCCTAAAATTATATCTAAGGAAATTGCTGAAAGGCTAAAAAATTATATCTAAGGTAATTGCTGAAAGGATCAAAACCATCATTCTTGAGTTGATTGATCCTTCATAATGTGCTTCCATTTCCAATAGGCAAATTGATGATAATATTGCTTTGGCTCAAGAACTTTTCAAGCACTACAATAGGAAAGGAATTAGAAAAAATTGTTATCTTAAATTGACTTCCAGAAAGTATATGAAATTGTTGACTAATTATTCATTCTAAACACATTGAAGGCTTTTGACTTCCTAGGCAGTTTTATTGATTGGATTTTACAATGCATCACCTCAATTTCCTATAAAGTTCTTGTGATTGGGTAAATCTCCAAGAGAATCTAGATTGCTAAAGTTATCCAACAAGGGGATCATATTTCTCCATACTTATTTTCACTAGTTTATAAGGTGCTCACCTGACTCCTAAAAAGAATCAGCATCAAGAACTCCAAATTCAAGTTTCATTCAAATTGTACGAAGCTCAACATAGTAAGCCTCAACTTTGTTTATGATGTTTCTTATTCTCCAAAGTAGATTTAAATTCCATATTAGCCTTATCAAAAGCTTGTTAACTATTTAAGATGATCTCTAGTCTTTCTATTAACAATGGCAATCTAGATTCTTCATTTTAGTAAGTTCCTCATATCTATCTTTTAGAATATCAGCTTCCACTGGTTCTTATATCTTTAATTAAACATATCTTTAGTGTCAATATAGTCATTACTTATGGAACATAATTACCAGCTATGTTATCTATTCAATCCTCCTACTTCTTAGTTATAAATAGTTGATTGGTGTTGTAAAATCCAAATGAAAAAGGAAGGGGATCTTTGTTTATTTGGATTTGCATCTTTTTATCTAGTTATTGGTATATGGGCAAAAAAAGCAATAGGATATTCTACGATCTACATAACAACAAGGAAAAACTATTCCAGAACTTATTCTCTAAAATCAGGCAGCATATTTTTGTTTACAAAGACCATCATTGCATCAACTCTCAATGTTTACTTGAGTGCTAAATCAACTAGATAAGTCTCTTGGTATCTCTTTGTAATTTTCATACAATACTGCCAAAGGTAATTTAATCTCTAATAATATTATCTTGTTACTACTTTTGTAAACAACGATTTATTTCTTAATACATTCTTTTTTTTTCCTTTAAGTTTTTTTTCATGTTTTAATAAATTTGACTTTCTTACAAAATCTTTTGTAGATTTATACTTTAAAGAGAGAAGTTATAGCTTCTCTTTAGATTGCCTATCATATATACTTCAACCTCTCAATTCCTTTTCACTTTTTTTCTCATACTCTCGCTTAGTTTACTACTTTCCTCTCCTTTATCTTAGTTTCTCTTTTTGGCTTTGAATTCACACCTTCTATTTATCTTCTACATCCTCTCTTTGAGCTTTTTTCCTTTATTTTCGCTTGTCTTCTCCCTACGAAATATAAAATATAAAATGGTGAGTAACCTATAAAATTTATAAGGCTAGGGTAGTTATTTTCCACTTCTATCCTCTTTGTTCCTACCTTAAATTTTTACTATTTTACTAAACAGTAATTTAAACTTTTTTCTTAATAAATCTAGTTCTTGCCTTGTAAGGCATGATCTCAGTCAACTTTATAAACATCGATTCCTTTTAGAATTCCAAAATAGATGAATTTCCTCCATTAGACCTCAACCGCTAACCTTAACCTCCTTTGTCAACTATTTGTATTCCTCAATCCAAAGAGGTTACTAACCTGGTACCAGCAAGAGTTGGAAATAGGTGGTAAAGGATAATACAAACTCCACCTAACACTATTGTCTTCCTAAAGAGCAAGAAGATGGAAGCATAATAGTAGCCCTAGAGCTAGAGGTAGTAAAGTTGGGTGCTAGAAACCGGCAGGCAAAACTTGTTTATTTTTTCTTTGATAAAAGACCTTCATTAATGATCATACTTAGATGGGTAAACTATCATTTAAAATTGAATGGATTTTGGAAATTTTGCTTTTTGTGGACAACTTGGTCCTATTCACTTTCTCTTCTTAGTCCTGGGCATTAAAAATGGTAGAGAAGGGGCTACGGCATGTCTCACAACTTCCTTCGCTTGTTTAGTCTTGGAAAATAGGTATCAATTTAGAGAAGATAAAATAATATAATATGCCACTTTGGGTGAACCTATATAATGTATTTCTAGGATATTGGATAACTAAGGGCCTTCTTATGCTTGCAAGCTACATGGGGAAGCCATTTGTATAGATAAAAATACACTGAGAAGAAGGAGAATAAGATTTGCTAGGATTTGTGTAAGATTAGATAGATTAAAGGACCAAACTATATTTAAGTTGCAAGGGAAGTAATGGAAGGCTATAGGCATACTTTTTAACAAAGGTGACTTTTATGAGCTAATGCAGATTACAAAGGAGGAGACAAAAGTTAAGGATAATGGGAGTAAGGAAAAGGATTTCTAAGCTTTGTAGGAGAAGGTTTTTAAACCAAAAATGCAATAATTAAAGGGGTCGAGATAGAATATATGGAAGAAGATGGTATAAGATATGTTGAATTTAATGAAAAAAAAAAGGTTGATAGAAGCAATATAGACATGAGAAGTAGCCCCTAAGGTAACGATTGAGAAAGTTCAAGTTATAGTGCAGGAAAAATAAGAAAAGGAGGGGCCTAAAGAGGCAAGATTCCAAAGTGTCAAAAGGAGGAAATCTAAAAGAGGTGGTAGGAGTAAGAGCTCCAAAGAAAAGAATTTATTAATATAAATATAATATCTTGGAATATGTATGGGTTAAACTTATCTAAAAAGTTGGAAGCTTTAAGGGATTTTATTCTTAAGGAGAAATTTTTTATTTTGGGAATTTTGGAAATTAAAATTAGGGTAGAGAATATGAAGAAACTAGAATTCTTAAGGTATCATTGGGAATTTATTTCCAATCATCAACAACATTACTATAGAAGAATAATTATTATATATAACACTAACTTAGTGAAGGTGGAAGAGGTAGATGCTCAATTACACTTTATACAAGACAATATTTAAGTTTATACCTCCTTTGTATATAGTACAAACCTTAATTTCTAGAGGAAAATGCTTTGAAAGAGTCTAAAAAGAATGCAAAGGGAAAGCTTAAAGTCCTAGATAATATATGGTGATTTCAATGATATCTTGCAAAAATATGAAGCAGAAGGTCACTACACTTCCAAAATTTACAATGAAGATTTCAAGTTTAGAGATTGTATGGAGAAGATGGGGGTGGTCGATCTGAGAAGTGATGAAAGTAAGTTTACATAGAGCAATAATTAAGAAGGCTCATGGATTTTGAGAAAAAAAAAGCTCAATAGGGATTTATTTAACCAATAATGGCAAACTAATTTCCATAAGAATAAAGCTACTTTTATAAACTTCCAATTTTTAGATTACTCTCTAATCATGATTAGTGAAGTTCTTAAGAAGGTGAATAGGATAAGCCTATTCAGATTTAATAATTTTCTAGCTTCTAAAAATGTTTTCCATAAAGCATTTATTGAGGGGAAGGAAAAAAATATAAGGGGTATTAAACAATACATTTTTGTTCAAAAGTTAAAGGTTATCAAACAGGAACTGAAAAAATTGAGTGTTTTAAGAGCCTTTAACACCAAAATGTTCATCACAGTTTCTAAGGAGAAGCTCCATCACACCCAAAAAAGGCTATATACAAATCCTATTAACAATGAATTACTCATTGAGGAGAAATAAGCATTAAAAGTGTACTTACAAGTGGCTAATGATCATTAGTCTCTCTTAAGACAAAGAGAAAGAGAGAATTGGCTAAAAGAGGGAGACATGTACTTAAAATTTTTCTTTGACATTATTGTTACAAAAAGGAGGTATAATAGAATATGTTCCATTTTTGTAACTAATAGGAACTTATTCAAGCTCTCTTTAGGCTCAAAATCATCCTCAAAGTCTATATTACAAAAGCTTAAGTCTTTTATAAGGTATATAATTTATAAAAGAGATTGAAATAATCCCATAAGACTAGTGTGAGCTACTAAGATAGAGGAAATAGTGTTTAAAATCAATGAATAAAAAGCCATGTGGCTAGATGTACCAAATGGGTACTTCTATCAAAAGACTTAGCCCTTGATTGGCAAAATGGTAATAAAGGAAATGCATAAAATTTTTTAGATGGGTTGTTGCTCAATAAGAAAAAGGAAGACCTTTCTATGCTTGATTCTTATAACCTCGATTCCTTCCAATTTTGAAGAATTTAGGCCAATAGCTTGTTCAAACTTCCTATATAAATTGATTTCTAAGGTATTAGAAAATATATTGAAATCCACCATGCTCAATCCTGGGAATCTTTTGTAAGGAAGACATATTAGAGGCAATGTATTGATTTCCTATAAGCTATTAAAAGGTTGCTTAAGAAAGAACTACATTTAAAACTACTCAATTAAGGTATACTTCAATAAGACAATTGATAGTATAATATGGGAATTTATGTAACAAGCATTGGAGATACTCGTAGGGAATTTATATAACTAGTACTAAAGACATTCGTATCTCGTTAGGTGTTTGAAAATTGGATACAAGCCTATATTTTCTCCACTTCGTTTAGTGCGTTAATTAAGGGTGTTCCAACAGAGTTATTTAAGAGAGCTAGGGTCTCAGACAAGGTGATCACCTATCCCCTATCTCTTTATGCTATGTATAAAGGTCTTGACTCAACTTCTAAAGTATAATTTCTCTAGAAAACCTGAGTTTAGATTCTACTCCAAATATAGGAAAGTTTTCTATTTCAGTTTATACTTTATTAATGATCTTTCATTCTTCAGTAAGGTGAATCACAAATCAATATTGGTGTTAACTGAAAACTTGATGGAGTTTAAAAACTTATCTAGATCGGATGTAAACTATACCAAAATCCACGTTGTATTCTTTGCTAGTGCTAATCATCTAGCATAAAGTATTACTGACTTAATAGAAAAGCAAGCATCCTCCTATGATGTGTTTAGGGTTCCTCTCTTAACTAGAATATTGCAGTTTAAGGGTGCTTTCCTTTATTAGAAAATAATACATAAAAGACTAAGAGCGTGGGCAAATAAGTTTCTTTTATTTAGAGGTAAATGTTGTTATGAATACAATACACATATATTGTTCCTCCTTTCCTATCAAAGGGGCTTATTAAGACAATTTAAAAAAATGAAGAAATTCCTTTAAGGTAACAGAATGATAGTAGAGGTAAGACATTAGTGAAAAGGGGGAGTGTAAGCTTAATGATGAGGGGGGTGGGGTTTAGAAGTATACCTTTAAAAATCAGCAACAAAATCCTATTTGGGAAAAGACTATAGAGATTACTAGAGGGCAATGAGACACTATAGTTAAAATGGATGCATTTTTATATTCTTAAAGGGAAGTGTTTAAGGGGTTATTAGAGGGTAGAGAGACACTATATTTAAAATGGATGCATTACTATATTCTTAAAGGGAAGTGCTTAAGTTTAGTTTCTAAAAAGGCTACTAATTCCTAGTTTTGTTACATAACTTCTAAAGTTGAGAAACTCTTTTAAGAAAAATATAGTATGTAAGGTAGGGGATGGACCTAAATCTTCCTTATGGTTTGTTAATTGGAACTGTCAAAGGCCTCCAATTGACAACCAAAGTGCAGTTCAAATAATAGGGAACATTCTTCGAGAAGCCAAGATAGGTGTATGGATCAATAAAGGATAACATAGTGGATTTCTTGGAGAATTGAGTCATTTTCTTCTAGCTAATATCCCTAACCTAGTTAAAGAGCAAAACTATATACAGAGGAGCTACCTTACAGGTCAATTCACTAATAAATCTTATAGATAATGGCTAGTTCTAAGGGTAACTAAGTAGGGTGGCATAAACTGATATGGTGTAAAAAACTTAATACCTAGAACTTCTTTTCTATAATGGATGGTAGTTAAGAATAAAATGGACACTATAGATAGGCTAAAATATTTAAATATTTAAAACATTTGCACCTTATATAAGGTAAGGGAAGAGAACAATGCCCACTTATTTTACTAATATAGATTCTCTAATGATGTATAGAGGGAGGTTAAGAGGCTATGTCAATGGCAGATTAATGAGGATACATTATTGGGGATAGTTAAATGACTATAGCACCTCTAAAGCAAACCTTGTTGTGTTTATAATTAGTCTAAGAACTTGCTCATAATAAATCTAAAATGAAAGGAACAACAAAGTTTTCTTGAAGAAAGATAGGAAGTAATCTTGGAGAGAATCAAGCTATACATCAATGTACAACTATTGGTATGTAATCAAGCATAAGAATGTGTTGACAATATTGTTAAAGCATGGACAATTAAGTGACTAATGGGCAATAAATTATTATTACATAATAGGGATAATTGTAGACAATTTGTCAAATAATAAGAATTTTCCCAAGGATAATTTAATCCTTAATGATAATAGTATGGTATCCTTAAGAATTAAGGGGATAGTAATGAATAGGGTTTCATGTGAGATGGACAATCAACATCAAATTAAATGGAATACCCTAATGTAGCAAATCAGAAGTGTATAATAAAGATAGCAATTATGAGCATATAAGGAAGTAGGGAAGTCTGTGGACTGAAGGCACTTCAGATGGACGTGGAAGTAGGTATTAATGAACCCTAGACAATCATAAGGAGTAGTTAGTATAAAGAAAAGTGAGAAAAAAATAATGATGAAGCAATAAAAATAACGTTGTAAGAACTTATCTTAAGCAAAGAGAAGATGTGCACAAGGCTTCGAGTAAGAAGGACATACGTAGAGGAGACTACAGACACAAGTAAGATACTAACTTAAATGATCATTTTAAATGTATAACAATAGTGATTGTAACAGAATATATTAAAGTTGCATATAAACTTTATATTTTGGCACTTTGCAAGATAATGCAATTTTTAATTTAAAAAAAAAAATTCACTTCAAGCGTCTCTTAAACTTGCATAAAAATTTATAATAACTAAGAGCTATAATTATTGTTAATTCATATTATTTTCACTAATGTTTTACGATATAATATGGTAAAAAAAAGTAGAAACTATTATTTTGATGGTACTTATAATTATTATAACCAATATTATCTAAATTACTTTTAAACACCTTATATTATTTATTAATGTGTAAGAATATTTTATAAAATCATAATAACTATAAAGATCACAAAAATAATAATACGATAATCAACTTAGTTGATAAATTCTTTTTAAAAAGTGATTTTTGTATAATTAAGTGGATTTAATTGTTTAGATTTAAATTTTATTGGGTGATAATAAAGATCCTTCCTAATTATCTAAACCTCTTATGTATGAACCAAATTTAAATGACTTAGAGTGATTAAATTAACTATGACATATAACAAATCACCTAATAATTAAATATTCAGTAGTTTAATACTTGACCTGATGCATAATGTGAATAGTGAAATTATGACTCAAAGACATGTCCTTGAAAATAATGAGTAAAAGATTATAAGGTAAGGCAATTAATTAAATGGATTAAAGTAATTCAAATGTTATATTGGTTCATCACCTAAAATAGATAAATTTTAGGCTCGATATTCTAGAAATCATGGAGCATGCAAAACATGTAAAGGAATCTTAACATTGTAAAAAATTTGGAGGGGGAGAGATGCCACCTCTTGCTCTATCCAAATTTTAATTATGTTTCTACTATTCCTATTATTTACTTATGCTAATTTTCTTTCTGTCAAATTTTGCAGAAAAGGACTACGAGACATATTAAGAAGTTTTTAAAGGTGTTATTTGGCCACATGCATATTGAATTTATTTCTAAGTTAACTAAAATCTCTAATATGTAGGCAGTCTTTAGAGAAGATAAGCAATTAAATCTATGATTTTAGTGGAAGATTTAGGAAAAGTTTAATTAACTACAAAGAAAATAAAGATTTTCTATTATATAGTTTCAAACAAACAACATAAAAATTTAAGGGTCAAATGATTCCTATAACTTATTGTTCAACATCTCTTATACTTCATTGCCTAGGGTCCACATAACTCCAAACTAAACCTAAGATCTGTCCTCCTCCCAAACCTTTTCACCTCTACCTGAGGCCTTATCTCCCAACCATTCAATACCTTCTGTAACTAACAATCAAGAGAGTTAGAAGCAGGTGGTAGGAGATCTTCCAAACCTTACCTTAAACTATTCCCCCTAAATAGCTAGATGGTAGAAATGTTGTAGAACCAGAATTGGATACCTTGAGGGAAGGAGTACGTAGTTGGAAAGCCACCCTTATGGGATTCTTCATGGATCATAGGCCATCTTTTCCTCTCATACAAAGATGGGATCTCAACCTTTGGAATGGATGAGGTCTCATTAAAGTTCTTCTTTTTGAGGATGGTCTCCTTTTCCTCCAAAGCTATTGCATTGAAGATAGTTGAATAAGAGCCTGGCTTGTTGCTTAGATCCCTCTATTCCTCTAAGTTTGGTAGCCTTATATCAAGTTGGAATTATTAAATTCAATAGCATTTTATTATGGATAAACATATGTTGGACCACGATTTTTGAGTGAAATTTAGAAATATTAAGTGAAATTAAATGAGTGGTTTTATGTAAGTATTGTGAAATAAAGGTATTTGTGCTTTGAAGAAATTCATGAGAAAA